>CM022955.1:45043902-45161593 GCA_012931725.1 Litsea cubeba
CTCAAGGGAGTGTCAGGGATCATACCCGAACCCGTGTGAAGACTTTTCTACATAGCGTAGAGTCTCCTCAATCTTCCAGCATGGCTTTTGGTCAAGACGGGCCCCGAATGGTGTGGAGAATACCGCGTCCTTCTCCAAAACCGACTGGGTTTGAGCGTCATAGCCATTTTCTTCATAATAGCTTGTGCCACAGAACTGTATAAGGATAGTTGAGGCGTACCTTTATTTTGGAAAGGTTCAAGCATGGAGTTTGATGAAGAAGCATCCGATCTATGGAAGAAGATCGGCTTTTTCCTTTGTTGAAGTTGCTGGAACAACGAAGGAAGCTGACGTAGGATCTTCTATGTCAGAAGTTGTCTCCATTGGAAGTAAGAGCAGGCTGAACTTGCTGAGTGTCAGCTTGGCTTGACGATGTGTCGTCTTCTGGCTCTGAATCCGAGTCCGTGTCTTGCATGATAGACACGAAAGAGACAACAAATTTGCCCCCAGGCTTTTTGTTTTGCCTTCTTCACTTTAGTTGTGATGACCAAAGGCTTTGAAGATTTGAGGGAGATGATGAAGGGAGTTTGCATGCTCTCTTCAGATTTACCGGATGGTTTGTTTTCTTCCGGTGATTGTTGAGGAGCTTTGCCTTTATCTTTCTGGAGACTTTCGGCAAAGGATGCTGTATGCTTCTCCTCTTCTTCTTTTTCACCTTCATACATCTGTGAGTCTGCGAAGTGGATTTCTTTACCTTTGAAGGGTTTTCTGTCCGCAAAGACTCGATGTATCATGCCGTCGTCGCCAACAAACTTGATGCATTGATGTAGAGTTGAAGGGACAACACCATTCTCATGGATCCAAGGGCGTCCGAAGAAGGATGTTGTAGCATGAAGGGGTCTTTATTGCATACACTGTGACCTCAGAGATAAGATCACCGATCTGCAATTTGAACCTGATTTTGCCGATAGGCCTTTGAGTACTCCCATCGTATCCAAGATAGATACAGATGTGTGGCTCAGTTTGCTGGGTGGGATGCCCAACTCTTCAAGAGCCGATGTGGAGATAAGGTTGAGTGCAGAACCTGGGTCGATCTGAACTCTATGCATAGGCATTTCCTTGATATACCCTGTGAAGTACAGGGGTCGGTTATGCCTGGTTTCGCCAAGTAGGAGGTCATCCTTTGTGAAGGCGATGGTTGCACTGGCTGCTTTTTTAACCGAGAGGCATTCAATGCATGATCCCTCAGTTTTCTTCTTTTCTCCCTTTGAGGAGGCTTCTGAGTTTTTGACCCGGTAATCCATTTCAATTTGGAGGACTTGCGGGGCATGTTTGTCGACATCCTCATTCAGTTTTTGTAATTCTGAGATGAGATTATCACGAGTGTGCGGAGACATTCGCAACAAATCTAGGATGTGCAGACGTGCAGGTATGTGCTTGAAGTGTTCAATCAAGTCATACTTGAAAGCCTCCTTAGGGCCTGCATGTTCATCATTGTTGCCACTAGGGGCGCTTACAACATCTTTTCCCGAAGGATTTACATATGTAAAGGAAGATTGGTTGTAATTTTTGTGGTAGTCCCGGCCAGAGCGGGTGCCTCTACCAACTTCGAGAGCTTCTTGAGAAGGGTCTTCGTTTGGAAGATTGTCTTCAGGATCAAGAGGCTGTCGTTTTTCATTTGCTGAGGATGCATCAGCAGCAGAGTTACCATCCTCAGTGATTGTGTTGCATGGAGCATTTTCCGGGAACAAGTCCTGAACAGCATCCAGCAATCTTTCTTCTTCGTTGACTAATTCATCGTCCCAAGCATCAATAGCTGGGAATTCTTCAGTCAGGAAGGGTGTGAACTTTGAAGTCACAGTCTCAGGAGAAGAAACCTGAGAGGGTGTCATCTCAGTGAAAGTCACGTGAGACGAGGTGGCTCCAGAAGATACATTGCTAGGCGTCGCCGGAGTGTAAGTGCTCTCATCAGACGATGCTTCGGAAGAGCTATAATCCCGAATTATCACATTACAGGAAGCTCTGACGGGAGACGTTGCCTGATCGGAGTCAGACTCATCCTCGGATGTGAGAGGATCGTCTATCCAGCAATTTTCTCCATTTTCAGGAGTTAAGGGAGGATGTACCTGATGGTCTTCAGGGACTTCAGGCTCTGGATTGCGAGGAGGCTCGTTGACGCGTTCTTGCTCTTGTTCTAGAGCGAGTCGCTGCAAGATCCTTGCATATTCTTCAAGATCAGGCATGGGAGCCGGATCTTCTTCTTCATCATCTCTTTGTGGCTCAACATTGTTGATTTCCACTGGAGTAATGAGAGGTGCTGGGTCAGCAGCATTTTCTTGTACAGCCTTCTTGGTCTTCTTCATCATCAGACCAGGATCCTTGTGGCTGTAGGGGGTTATACCAGATTACTGGCATAAGATGAGACTCAGGAACCCATTCTTCATCGGAGAGATATTCTCCTGTTTCAAGGGACTCCTCCCACTCATCTGTGTAGTTGGATTCGAATCCATCATCGGTGTCGCTGGACTCGTATCCATCAATGGAGAATCCAACTACCGAATTGCAAGAGTATGATGTCTCCTGCATGGCTTCTCTGAATTGAGGTGGCATGAAATCACTGAGAGTGAATTTCCTTACCCCCTTTGAAGTCTCTGGAAGGGATGTTTTTGTTACCTCCAGTGAAGCGGTAGAGGAAGCCTCTGCCTTTTCTTTGACCTCTAGTTTTGGCTGGGTCTTCTCTTGCCGTTTGAGCTTGAGGAGATGTTTCCTAGCCTGCCTTCGCTGTTGAGCTGTAGGCTTTATTTTCACGACCTCCCAATTTTCATCTTCCAGGAGATCGGGATGTACCCATATCGGTTGTCCGTCTGGTGTCGGGTAAGGAACCAGTTCCTCGGACGCTTCGATTGAGTTTATCACCTTGAAGGAAGTAGTGATCTTCTTCTTCGGTGATCTTGATGTTTGTCCACATGTCACCATGTTGACGGAGGCAGACCCATAGTTTTTGTCAAAGGTGATGACTCCGTTTTTCCACATCTCATTTATTTTCTCTCTCACAACGAAGCATTGATTGAGAGGATGCGAGATCATCTGGTGGTATGGACAGTACCGAGGATCGTTGGTTTTGCCAACATCACCCGGTCTTTTTGGTTCAGGCAAGGTGAGCTTGCCGTTTGCCACAAGAGCCCCGAAGATTTCATCAACATCTTCATCAAACGGGTATTTCTTCTCTACTCGTTCTTTGAAGGCGTCAGAGAGTTCAGGTCTCTTACCAGCAGCTTTGTTTTCAGCTTTCTTTGGTGGCTGAGGAGCTGGCTTGGTCTGCACATTGAGGACCTCTTTCTTCTTTGGTTTAGAGGTTGCAATGGCGGTTGGCTCTTTTCTTGATGATTTCTGACTGTTGAGGTCTTTAATCACCGTTTCAGCTTCCATGGAAGCTTCTAGGAGTTCTCCCAGGTTTTTTGATTTGTTGCCGATGATCATGGAGCGGATTCTGGCTCTCATGTTGTTTCGGCAGATGTCGACTAGCGACGCTTGTGGCAATACATCAGAGCATTTGTATGCCATTGCTTTCCACTTGTGAATGAAGTCATATGTTGATTCATTCTCCCCCTGTTTTAGGCTGCACAGCTGAGCCATAGTAGCGGGGTGATCCTCACCTTTGAAGTGAGTTAGGAAGCGTGTCTCTAGCATGGCCCAGTTTTGGATTGAGTCCTCCGGCAGAGTGGAGTACCAATCGAAGGCCGTACCTTTTAGGGTACTTGCAAAGAGGCGGATCTTGAGTGCATCTTGATCCTGCAATAGCTCCCGTCAGGATCTTGAAGTGGATGACGTGCTGTCTGGCTGATCCTTTCCCCGTATATGTTTGGAGAGTAGGATGCTTGAATTTGGTGGGGAACGGGACCGAGTCCATCCATAAGGGATATGGTGGCTTGATCCCATGCTCTTGAGTATATCCTCTTCTTTTGCTTTGGCGAGGATACCGTCTACGTCCTTTTTGGTAAGGGCGCGTGACTCATTTTCTTCTCTATTTACCTCGTCGTCTTGATGATTCGGAGGAGGTTCATTGTTCGCCTGATTTTGGAAGGCGAGGAGAAGGTTTTCCATCAGAGTTTCAATCCTCTGCTGGCCCTGTTCCAACTGCTGGATGCGGGTGATCGCATCTTCTGGAGGTGGATTGTGGGGTGGTGGCTCAGAATTTGTAGCCAAGACATTCATCCTTCGTGATTCGAACGAAGAAACTGTCCTGGTGACTGAGCTGGGGCTCATTCTTTTTGAAGAGGAGCTTGAGGAAGGATCACTCTGCTGTCCTTTGCTTGAAGGAGCAGGGGATTCTTCTGAATGTCTTCTTGTCCTTGAGACGCTGCGGGTCATTGGACGTCGGACATGGATTTTTGTTGCTGATTTTTGGCGCCTTCTGGTTTTTCCAACCATATGGACGGCAGCAACTTGGTTGGGTCTTTCTTTTTCGACCCATTTAGGAGAGACTTGAAGTGTGGGAGGCTGGGTCCTTTGCTTCTGTAGTCTCTTTTGTCGGTACGACGCGCGGCGGCGTATACGACGAGCAATTTGAGCTTCGGTCAGCTCTGACTGGGCTCTGACGATGAAGGATGTACTCCCTCGGGCGCAGCAGCCGAGCCTGTCTTCTCTGTAGCTGGGCAAGGACAGGATGCGAACCCTATCCTTCGCCTGTTGCAGCGAAGCTTTGAATTTTTGAAGTTCGGCCCCTGTAGATATGAAGGGTCGAACTGCAGATTTGTAGGCCTTAGCAGGTGCTTGTGGAGGCCTTGTGATGCATGACTTGATTTTGGGCTTGTAGGAACAAGCCGGCTCATGCTGGGATGACTTTGAAGTCAGGTTGGAGATGGGTCTCTCCTCTTTCATGTAAGCAAGAGGATAGAACTGGTTCTCCTTGAGTGGGGCCAGGAATGCTGGCTTAGTGGATGTCCTGGGACCTTCTTTGTTTTGGTGAAGGTCTTGGGGACCAAGTCTTGGGGTAGACCTGGTTGTTTGCAGGTTGAGGCTTCGTGGGGCTGCCACGGGCTTCAGGCCTTCTGGTGCTCGCCTTTGGTGTCACGGTAGTGACACGTTGAGAGGCGAGTTTCTGCTTCTTGGAGGGAGCAGTTTGTTCCTCAGGAAGTGGGAATGGTCCCAGCGTCCCGAAGACGATAGTCCGGGGAGTCGAGGTCGACCCGGAGTTCAGAGAGTTGCCGAGGGAGTTGACACTTCGGCAGCTGATGGGGCGCTTGTAGGTGCGCGTGGTTTGCTTCTGTTGAAGCATGAGTTGGTGCTTGTTTTCGTCGAAAGTAATGGTTAGTGAAGCTGCCATTGTTAGTTTTTCGAAAATTTCTGAAACAAGACCACATCCATTAGTAATCACAAGAATATAATGATCATAAATGGGAAGTTCTATGGTTTCGTCTTTTCAAATTGCTCGAGGTAGATGACCCAAGCAATATGAGGAAGGCAAAATGCCATAGAGGGTACAATTGTTCTGATCGCAGGTATGGTAAGCCCGGAATGGGCATCCCAGTGACTGCTAGAAGCAATTGTGAACTTAAATTCGACTTATCGAGAAGCAGAGCTTGCTCGAGGTAAGAAGAATATAAAGTTGGAGTTACAAATGTGCCGGTCGCAATACAGTAGACCCTGAAAGGGCGTACTAGTACCGCTAGACACAAATGTTTTGAGACCGCATCTATGAGATGAGATTCTCTGTTTTGAAAGGTCAAGATTGGATTCATCAAAGAGAGCAGATGGTATTCCAATCTGAACACGGGCTCAGCGATTTCCGCGAGCGCCAGTGCTCAGAAAGAAATGAACCATGATTTCTCGGATCTGAATCTAAAAATGACGAGTTTTTTTTTTGAAAGGCCAATATCGGGTTCATCAAAGAGAGCAAAAGGCACTCCAATCTGAACACGGGCTCAGCGATTTCCGCGAGCGCCAGTGCTCAGAAAGAAGAAGACCAAGATTTCTCCAATCTAAACCCAAAATGACGGAAGTTTTTTTTTTTTTAAGTTTTTTGAAGATTTTTTTTTTTTTTTTAAAAAAATCTTTTTTTTTATTTTTTTATTTTTTTTTTATTTTTTTTTTTTAAGATTTTTTTTTTGAAAATTTTTTTTATTTTTTATTTTTTATTTTAAAATTTTTATATTTTTTTTTATTTATTATTTTTTTTTTTTAAAAAGACGAGAGAGTACACATAGGCCTCCTAACCCGGTCTTATGAAACCTTGATTGATAGAATTGCCCCCAGGTAAGGGTAGGATTACTTAATGAACCCGTTTGGAGGACCCTTGCCTAGAACAGTCAAGCTGTCTCCACACTCTGGACAAGGCTTTTCTTTGAATCAACCATGATCAAAGAACACAGTTGGTTTAACCTTAGTGGTCTATGTCTTTTTTTTTTTTATATTTATTTTTTATTTTATTTTTATTTTTATGAATTCATCGAAGAGAAACCATGGCCCAAAACCTTAGTCGAACAGGCTCAACATTTCTGCAAGCGCGATGAACGATAGGAACAGATCAAGGTTTCTCAATTTTGAATCCAAATTGAGAAATCTAAAAAAATTTTTTTTTTATATATATATATATATTTTTTTTTGATTTTTTAATGAACTCATCGAAGAGAAACCATGGCCCAAAACCTTAGTCGAACAGGCTCAACATTTCTGCAAGCGCGATGAACGATAGGAACAGATCAAGGTTTCTCAATTTTGAATCCAAATTGAGAAATCTAAAATTTTTTTTTTTTTATATATATATATATTTTTTTTTTTGATTTTTTAATGAACTCATCGAAGAGAAACCATGGCCCAAAACCTTAGTCGAACAGGCTCAACATTTCTGCAAGCGCGATGAACGATAGGAACGGATCAAGGTTTCTCAATTTGAATCCAAATTGAGAAATCTAAAAATTTTTTTTTTATATATATATATATTTTTTTTTTAATTTTTTAATGAACTCATCGAAGAGAAACCATGGCCCAAAACCTTAGTCGAACAGGCTCAACATTTCTGCAAGCGCGATGAACGATAGGAACGGATCAAGGTTTCTCAATTTTGAATCCAAAATGAAAAATCTGATTTTTTTTTGTTTTTTATTTTAAAATATTTTTTTTTTTTGAAAAGAGAAAGAGTGGAAATAAATTCAAAGAATTAGAAATTTCCAAACAAAAAATCTCATCTCATTTTTTTTTGCAGAATTCAACATAGGCCACCAATTATAAAGTAGCCAAGGAATCAAGAAAAGAAATATAAGCATAGAGCAAAATATATGATATGCAAATATTTCATTTCTAGCATCGTGTTCTCAAATAAACGAGTCCCACCGGGTGTGCCAGCTTGATGGACCGCGCTCCTGCTTGGTTCTACCGAGGTCGGCGGACGTGGGAGTCCGTTGGGTCCGACCCTTTCGTAACCGGGGGGCAGGGGCGTGCATCAACATTTCTTTTTTTGTGTGGGTGTGCCAGATTTTCTATTTTACTTGGAATTGCAAATGGTGATCCGGAGATCAACCTTCGCAAGTAAAAAGGAAATCAACTTCTTTCAAGTTTTCCATTGCACATATATTTAAGAAAAGAGACATTTTCTTGATTTGCCGTGAAAGGCGATTTTTTTTGGCATTTATAGCCGATTTTGGCGTTTATAGCCGATTTTTGGCGTTTATAGCCGATTTTGGCGTTTATAGCCGATTTACAATCCTTATCAATAATGAAAGACAAGAATTGTGATTTTTGTCTCTTTTAAAAAAATACAAACTACAATGAAAAGCAAGAAAAGGAGGATCTAACTTCTCAGGAGATTGTGGAGGACTCGTTTAGATTGACGGTCGCAAGCCATATGTGGGCTTCGCCATCATCCATGCAGATGAGAACAGAGGATGCTATTTGATTCGCTTGGCTTGGCTATAACCTCGGGTTTTTAGAAGACAAAGACCAAAGGAAGGTCCTATGTCCAATAAAAAACCGAGTAGACGGGCTGAAAAGCCATATCTAAGCCATTGGAGGCAGGAGGAGAAGGCAAGGACCTTGGGGGGGGGGGTACCCCCAAGGGACTTTTGTCACCTTGTTGCGGTGGCCGGTGTAGAACTTCTGCAGAGTTTTCTCTCTTTTTCCTTTCTCTGGATTTCTGTGCTTCTCTCTGTCTGTGTGTCTGTCTCTTTTTTCGATCTGGATTCCTTTGGAGTGCTCTCCTATTTATAGGCTCTTGGTAGCCATTTAGGAGAGCTTATGGGCTTTTAATGTCATTAAGCCACATAATGGGAGGAGTTACAAAATTGATTTGTTTATTTTGTAACTCCTTTTTCTTGGCTTCTGATTGGCCGGAGGAGATTGAGGGCATTTAATCGCCTTTAATCGCCATGATGGGAGGAGTTTCATGGGTTAAATGCCATGAATCTCTTGACTTGTAACTCCCAAATGCTTGCTTCTGATTGGGCCGTCCAAGGAAATGGATTAATGACTGTAATAAAGCTAGTCAATTAATCGCATTAAGTGGTCGCCGAGCAGCTGAAGAGTCGCGGGCCGTGCCACGTCTTTTGGAATTCTTCTGTCGATGATCATCGATGGATCTTCATGTAGATCGACATCAGATGACCATGTAATTTCAGGTGTTTGTTGCCAACAGCGGGTCGGTGCCATCTGTCCTGTCGATTTCTCGATCGGTCGGGTGGAAAGCACACTTTTTTTGGTTGACCGGGTGGCGATCAATACTGTCTTTGATACTCTTGATGATTTACCCGTGTTTTGGACGGATATCAGAGGACTTGGTGTCTCAAAAGCATGAATTTTGGAAAGTACCAGAGGCTGGGCTTCTCGAATCGCGAAAAAACGGTGAAAACCGGGGTTTCCGGGGCTTTCCCGGCGACCCCGGGGTCCATGGTCGCCGGCGACCCTGGCCCAGGGTCGCAGGGGCCTGCGACCTTGGGCCAGGGTCGCAGGGGCCTGCGACCCTGGCCCAGGGTCGCAGGGGTCTGCGACCCTGGGGGGGTTTTCCCCCTTTCTGGTCCCGTTTTGCGTCCGTTTTTGCTCTTTTCTGATTCTTTTTTCTTCTGTACTTTTCTTTGACATTTTGATCATTTATTGGCCTGATTTCTTTGTAGGAAACCTGATGAGAATCCTTGCATTTTTTTTTTGCAAAGTTTCCAATTTCCTGAGAAAGCCGAAGACTTTGTCGCGCAGAGCTGCCGATTTTCTGTCAAAAGCTGAAACTGGGTCAAACGATGTCGGAATGACCTGAAATTTGGTGTGAAGCCTGCTGAGCAATAAATAAGACCAACCATAGGCTTTTGTTTGAGTTTCGAAGCCGTTTGGGGTCCTATCACCTGCAGACTTGCTTTTTGTCGCGATGAAGATGTCGCGGTTTGATGTGCGGTCAACCGATGTCCGATTGACTTGAAATTTGACAGGGAACCTATTGGAGTCATTTTAAGATGATCCATAGGTTCTGTCTTGGAAACCATGGTCCCGGAGAGCTTTACCGCCGAGAGGCTTGATTTGGCTGTCGGAGAAGCGAAGTTAGGCCAAATGATCTTGAAATGGCTTGAAACTTCTTGTGTACTCCTCTTTTGGCTGTCTGGATGAATCTTGCAGTTTTTGTTTGATTCTGACAAGATTTTATTTTTGGAAGCAGCATTGCCTATTTATGGCAGGTTGCGACTTCATGTAGCTCTTTGGATCTTGGAAAGACAAAGTGACATTTTTGGTGTCAACAATTACCAAGCCACATCACGATCTATATCCAATCAATATAGGGTATGCAGCTAATAGACCAACATCAATCTAAGTCATGTATGCAAACCCGAATGTCACAAAATAATCACAAGCCAATCCTATGGTCAAACAGAAGGTCTCGTACCCAACAACCACATGAATATATAAATAGATAAAAGATCAACACATCACTTCTCAATCAATGGTGCATAGACCCAATTAAGGGTTTTCCAATAAAGATGGATTGAGCCCGAATCTATTAGGATTTCTCCGAGGTCATACGAGGCACTAAACCCCACGTTGGTAAGATACCACGTGCCTAGTCGGTATTTACTCAGGTCCAATGATCAAATTAATAAGGTATAAACATATAATTTTAACCCATTAAAAATCAAAGATACCATTCAAAATTGATTTGTAAATAATAATAAGAAATAACAATCTTAGAAAACCTAGGACCTTATCCAAAACATTTTCCACATTCATAATAAGCCAAAGGATTTAATTTGAGTTTATAAAACAAACATGGCCTTTTTTCCAAAAACAAATACTTATGTCACCTGGAACTCTTTTTCCAAAAACAAGTCCAGGTCAACAGATCAAGCGCTCCCTCCTATTCCAAACACAGAACGTTTTTTTCCAATTCATTTCCAAGTTGAAAACCAACCACACACAACCGTTTTTCACACATAGCCTCATGACTGACGTAATGAGATGCTAGGATAGTGGGCCCCACTGATCAATAACAAGTGATCAACCTCACAAGCATATGTCGCCCAACCCAATCGGGCCAAAGGATCGGACCTAATCCATGATCAAGTCGTCCAGTGGGTCCCATAACAGCCTATCACCCAGACTAGCTTTCCTCCTTAAACACGCCTCCATCTGATCAAGGTGCTGGTGATGGACCGCGCTCCTGCTTGGTTCCTACCGAGGTCGGCGGACGTGAGAGTCCGTCGGGTCCGACCCTTTCGTAACCGGGGGGCAGGGGCGTGCATCAACATTTCTTTTTTTGTGGGTGTGCCAGATTTTCTATTTTACTTGGAATTGCAAATGGTGATCCGGAGATCAACCTTCGCAAGTAAAAAGGAAATCAACTTCTTTCAAGTTTTCCATTGCACATATATTTAAGAAAAGAGACATTTTCTTGATTTGCCGTGAAAGGCGATTTTTTTGGCATTTATAGCCGATTTTGGCGTTTATAGCCGATTTTTGGCGTTTATAGCCGATTTTTGGCGTTTATAGCCGATTTTGGCGTTTATAGCCGATTTACAATCCTTATCAACAATGAAAGACAAGAATTGTGATTTTTGTCTCTTTAAAAAAAATACAAACTACAATGAAAAGCAAGAAAAGGAGGATCTAACTTCTCAGGAGATTGTGGAGGACTCGTTTAGATTGACGGTCGCAAGCCATATGTGGGCTTCGCCATCATCCATGCAGATGAGAACAGAGGATGCTATTGATTCGCTTGGCTTGGCTATAACCTCGGGTTTTTAGAAGACAAAGACCAAAGGAAGGTCCTATGTCCAATAAAAAACCGAGTAGACGGGCTGAAAAGCCATATCTAAGCCATTGGAGGCAGGAGGAGAAGGCAAGGACCTTGGGGGGGGGTACCCCCCAAGGGACTTTTATCACCTTGTTGCGGTGGCCGGTGTAGAACTTCCGCAGAGTTTTCTCTCTTTTTCTTTTCTCTGGATTTCTGACTGCTGTCTGATGTTTGTTGTGTGTTTTTCCGATCTGGATTCCTTTGGAGTGCTCTCCTATTTATAGGCTCTTGGTAGCCATTTAGGAGAGCTTATGGGCTTTTAATGTCATTAAGCCACATAATGGGAGGAGTTACAAAATTGAATTGTTTATTTTGTAACTCCTTTTTCTTGGCTTCTGATTGGCCGGAGGAGATTGAGGGCATTTAATCGCCTTTAATCGCCATGATGAGAGGAGTTTCATGGGTTAAATGCCATGAATCTCTTGACTTGTAACTCCCAAATGCTTGCTTCTGATTGGGCCGTCCAAAGAAATGGATTAATGACTGTAATAAAGCTAGTCAATTAATCGCATTAAGTGGTCGCCGAGCAGCTGAAGAGTCGCGGGCCGTGCCACGTCTTTTGGAATTCTTCTGTCGATGATCATCGATGGATCTTCATGTAGATCGACATCAGATGACCATGTAATTTCAGGTGTTTGTTGCCAACAGCGGGTCGGTGCCATCTGTCCTGTCGATTTCTCGATCGGTCGGGTGGAAAGCACACTTTTTTTTGGTTGACCGGGTGGCGATCAATACTGTCTTTGATACTCTTGATGATTTACCCGTGTTTTGGACGGATATCAGAGGACTTGGTGTCTCAAAAGCATGAATTTTGGAAAGTACCAGAGGCTGGGCTTCTCGAATCGCGAAAAAACGGCGAAAACCGGGGTTTCCGGGGCTTTCCCGGCGATCCCGGGGTCCATGGTCGCCGGCGACCCTGGCCCAGGGTCGCAGGGGTCTGCGACCCTGGGGGGGTTTTCCCCCTTTCTGGTCCCGTTTTGCGTCCGTTTTTGCTTTTTTTTTATTCTTTTTTCTTCTGTACTTTTCTTTGACATTTTGATCATTTATTGGCCTGATTTCTTTGTAGGAAACCTGATGAGAATCCTTGCATTTTATTTTGCAAAGTTTCCAATTCCCTGAGAAAGCCGAAGACTTTGTCGCGCAGAGCTGCCGATTTTCTGTCAAAAGCTGAAACTGGGTCAAACGATGTCGGAATGACCTGAAATTTGGTGTGAAGCCTCCTGAGCAATAAATAAGACCAACCATAGGCTTTTGTTTGAGTTTCGAAGCCGTTTGGGGTCCTATCACCTGCAGACTTGCTTTTTGTCGCGATGAAGATGTCGCGGTTTGATGTGCGGTCAACCGATGTCCGATTGACTTGAAATTTGACAGGGAACCTATTGGAGTCATTTTAAGATGATCCATAGGTTCTGTCTTGGAAATCATGGTCCCGGAGAGCTTTACCGCCGAGAGGCTTGATTTGGCTGTCGGAGAAGCGAAGTTAGGCCAAATGATCTTGAAATGGCTTGAAACTTCTTGTGTACTCCTCTTTTGGCTGTCTGGAAGAATCTTGCAGTTTTTGTTTGATTCTGACAAGATTTTATTTTTGGAAGCAGCATTGCCTATTTATGGCAGGTTGCGACTTCATGTAGCTCTTTAGATCTTGGAAAGGCAAAGTTACATTTTTGGTGTCAACAAATGCCCCCTCGAGGTACAGCGGCGAGTTGCTTAACTTTTGTAGTCGATGTGCCTCGAAGAGATTTTTTTTTGAAGGAGAGCCTGTGACTTGACCAAGAGTCTTTGAGCAATCTTTCTTTTTGGTATTTGTAGCCTTTTGAGCTTCCAGGGGAATTTTATGGTGGTGAAAGGGATCACGTACCATCTCGAGGCAAAGTTTTGAAGATGACATCAGGGATGTGGATTTGGGTTTTGACCTTGTGACCTAACAGGCTATATATGGCAGGTTAGGGGGTCAGGTTTGGTTTTGATCGTGTGACCCAACAAGCTGTATGTGGAATGTTGGGGGATCAATTTTGGTTTTGATCTTGTGACCTAACAGGCTGTATGTGGCAAGTTAGGGGATCAGGTTTGTTTGGTCTTGTGACCTAACAGGCTGTATGTGGCAAGTTAGGGGACCAGGATTTGGTTTGATTTTTGTGGAATGTCAATTTCAAGATTTTGGCTCAATTTGGTATATGAGGCTGGATGGTTTGATTTTTGGAAGCTCATGGGGCTTGGAATTTTCTTTTGTATGGTCCAATCAACTCAAAAGAGGCATGGAACCATTTTTGTATGCTCTTGGTAAGAGGGATTTCTCTTTGACTAAATGCCCAAAATTTTTCTTCTTTTTTTTTTTTTTTTTTTTTTTTTTGTGCCTAGGTGGTCAAACCTGGCTCATATGGGCTAACCCATGGGACCTTAAGCTTTTGAAATGGCTTAGATCTCATATGGTGTCATTTTTGTAAAGAATATCCAAAATATCTCATTTGGATAGAGAATATCTAAGAATATCTTTACTTGGAGAGAATCTCTCATGATCCCTTTATTTTGGGATAGAATATCTCAAGATATCTTTCTTTTGGGAAAGAATCCGTCATAGATTGATTTTAGGAGAAAATCTCTCAATATCCCTTTATTTTGGGATAGGATATCTCAAGATATCTTTCTTTTGGGAAAGAATCCGTCATAGATTGATTTTAGGAGAAAATCTCTCAATATCCCTTTATTTTGGGATAGGATATCTCAAGATATCTTTCTTTTGGGAAAGAATCCGTCATAGATTGATTTTTGGGAGAAAATCTCTCAAGATATCTTTCTTTTGGGAAAGAATCTTTCTAATCTCTTTCTTTTGGTAAGGTTACTAATTAGTAACACTTACCTCTTTCTTCTTTCCTTCTTTGGTTTGCTCTCCTCTATAAAAGCAAGGAGAAGGTTGGATCTCTTGCTCTTACTACTTTCTTTTGCAATAATCTCAAGAGGGCTTCAAGACCAAGAGCTTTTCTTCTTCAAGATCTTCAAGAGTTTTCTTCTTCTTCTCCATCAATGGCTTCAAGTAAGTTCTTCTTTTTCAAGAAAACTTCATTGTAGGAAAAAAAAAAGTTCTTCTCTTTTTTTTTTGTTTCTTTCTTTTCTTCTTTTTTTTTGTTCACGTGTTTGCCTCTTTTTTTTTTCACACGTTTTTTTTTTTGCTTTCTTTTCTTTCTTTTTTTTTTTCATGTTTTTTTTTTTTTTATTGTGTGGGCCGTACGGACAGATCCGTACGGATCTGGCCGTACGGCCACGTGGCCTGTGGGCCAGCCCCTAAAAAAATTTTCTTTCTTTTTTTTTCTTTCTCTCCTCCTCTTTTTTTTTGAGAGAGTTTGGTTTCTTTTTTGTTTTCTTTCTCCTCCCTTTTTTTTTTTTTAGAGAAAGTTTCTTTTCTTTTCTCTTTTTTTTTTTGTTTGCTCATCATGATAATGCATTTTTTTTTCGCAAATCTAGATGTTCATGCATGCCTTTAATTTGTAAATTAAACTTATAGCATGATGTGATTGCATACCTGAAAGTGTTTGCAAATTTGGGAACTTGGAGCTCGCAGTGATGTTGAGCCCTTCCTGATTTTGCGGAGACTTTTAGGTTTCGAAAGTTTGGAGTTTCGGAGCTCGCAGCGATGTTGAGCCCATCTTCAAGCTTTCTATTTCTTTCGGGATAGTTCCTTTTCTTCGGAATTGCCCCGTCATCATGTCAAAATTTCGCCAGATTTTTTTTAGCGAGATTCTGTCATTTTGATGTTTGATCTTTTTCTTTTCCATCCTTTTCAGGTGGTTCCTCCAGAGCGAACAAGGGTAAAGAGCCTGCTACAAGCGTACCTCGTCGATCTTCTAGATCTTCTAATCCGGCCGTTCAGCAGGCTTTTGAGAAGGTCCAGTACGTTGAGAGAAATCTGGAAGAGTGCGACTCCCTCAACAGAGATGAGATGAGGCAGCGACTGATCACTCTCAAGGGAGAGGAATTCTATAAGATCATGGTAAGCAGTCGTCCATGGCTGATGGAAGATCAGAGCATTTTGCCCAAGCCTACCTTCTTCTTTGGTGATGCAGTCCCTGACGACATTACATACCAGAGGAGATCTTTTCAGTTTTCCTTCACAGCAGATGGTGAGAAGAAGACTGTTACTACCCGGTCGATGTTTGATCGCACCGTCTCGATTCTGAGCCTTGCCCCCACGTGCCCCAAGAGGGAAGATCCTCCAAGCTGGGTGAGAAGGACAAATGTAATCAAGACCGGGGTTTTTGTTGGCGGTTCTCCTGGATATACGGAGAGGTCGCCTGTTGACATGGACCTGTTGATGCCATCCAGCGGCTACCAGGGCTCTGATTATCCGTCGGTCGATTTGAGACCGGTGGGCCTTGGTATTTTCAGCGGTGACGGCAGCAATTGGATCAAGCCTTTTCGACTTCGAGGTCGTTTCAATGCTGACTCCGAGTGGAAGTCGTGGACTGATCGCGTCCTGCTGATTGGTGGCGCCGTTTTGAAGGAAGCCGGGATTTTTGATGCGGTCCGCGCTTTTGGGGAGACCGTGATCTTTTCCGACGAGGCCTTCATGGCTATGCTGGAGTCGTTCCTCCCTCAAACCAATACCTTCGTTGTGACGAATGGTGAGATTGGTTTTTCTTTGAAGGAGTTGAGCGCCTATTACCGGATTGCCCATCCTCGGCAAACTCTATGAGGAGTTTATGCCGACTTGACAGCGTCCTCGAGGGGCAGTCTGAGGAGTTCAGGCTTCTATACTTTCAGCTCGTCGCCTTCTATGATTTTTTGAAGGAGAAGGGGGGTTCGAAAGTTAGATCCAGCAGTTGGAAGAGTTTTAGCTCTTCAATCCCCAACTTTTTGATAGTCAGGGAGCCTTCTGATAGCATGACCCAAGAAGCTGGAGCTCAGGATCCAAGTTCAAAGAAGATCTTGGCCATGCAAGAAGAGTTGAGAGATTTCTGTGCAAGTACAAACGCCATATGTCCTGACATTGCACTGCGGAGAGATCTCGCTGTTTACCTCACTTATTGGCTTGGTGAGGCTGTTTTTGCTGGAGGAGATGGAACGCACATCAGGCCGCATTGTATTTTCCCGGCTTGTCAGATGGCGTTTGGAGAGCAGCTTGCTTTGGTGCCTGCTCTTTACTCCTACCTGTGTACCGAACTGCAGGCTGCTGCCTTTCTAGTTCGGCTTGGGCTTCCCATGAATAGGGTATTTTCAGCCCATATCTTTTATTCGTGGTATGTATACCACTGTCCTGGCTTCCATCGGCTGGGTGCTGCTCAGGATGATGATCCTCTGATGATTCGACTGGCTAAGGGCAAAGCCGTGTCCGAATCACTTTTGTTTGCCCGCATGAGGATCCGACGTTTCAGGGACGTCGAGATGGGGCAATCTTCAGTAAAGCTTTCTCCGGAGTTGCGGAAGAAGGCTTTTGATTTTGGTGCCTCCCGAGACTCTACCAGGGCGGGGTCGGGAAGGCATTATTCCTTGACAAATGCAGAGAGAGAGTGGCTTTTCAGCATACGTGTCGGCACGATGGTGTACCGTAGACATCTTTTCGTCGACATCCAGCCGTATGTACCCTCTCGCTTTGCTTTGCAGCTGGGCTTTTCTCAAGGCGTTGTTGGAGCGCCTTCAAGCATGGTGAAGCGCTTTGGAGGCTTACAGGACGGGAGAAATGCATGGGCTTTCTATAGTGCTGAAGATACTACAGCCATGATTTCTTATCCTGTGTTGCTGACTTCCCGGACTGCCGGCTTTGCGAAGTGGTTCGCGGAGAGCTTCTCGGCATATCGGGGACTTTCCAGGAAGGAGCTTGATGTGAAGCTGGTATCTGGAAAGGGCCTTGGAAAGTCGGATGGCATCCGGCGAGAGGAAGTTTGGGCCTTCCTTTCTGGAGAGAAGCACAAGATAGGCTTTCTCGGTGACCAGGGCGTCATCGGTTCTGAAGCTGTTCGAGAAATACCTGACGAGGCTTTGGAGCAGCTAGAACAGGAGGAAGCCGAACTTGGCGCTTGGATGCAGGCGGCACAGAGGCAAGCTTCCGTGGAGTCTACTGGCAAGAGCAGACCATCCAGTGATGAGTCAAGTGGGAAACCTGACTCTGACAGCGGGGTAGGTTCTTCTAAGAAGCGAGCCCGCAGAAGTAAGAGGAGGAGGAGTCATCATCGCAGCCAGGGGCAGCATGAGGATTCTCCTAACTTGGAAGTTCCTCTTACTATCAATGAGGATGTGCCAGTGGATGCTGACGAGCCTCCAGAGAAAAGAAGTCGAGAAGAAGAGGACCGTCGGTGAAGGTATGATTCTTCCTTTTTCTCTTTCCATTTCTTTTCATGGGATTTTTTTTTTTTTTCATGTTATGATTTGCTTCTTGTTTCTGCTTTTCTTCTCTTTTTTTTTTTTTAGCAGAGGAAGACTTGGTGATGCCTGAGGTCCCAACCGAGGAGGTGGTGATGGATCCTGTTGAGGCACCTGAAGAAGAACCGAGGGACTCTGGAGTAAATCCAAAATCTCCAATTGGTACGACTTCTTTTGCTCTTCTTTTTTTTGTTTGTGACTTGGCTTGCTAATCACATTTTTTGTTGCCAGCTGACTTGCCACAGGGTTCTGATGACTTTGAACCATCGATGGACGCAAATGTTGATGATGCTTTCGATGAGTTCATGGAGGAAGAAAGTGTTCCGCCAGTCGTCGAAGAAGGTATTTTGTAGTTATAACTCTGATAATGATTTTCAAACAGGGTCATATTCATACCTTTTTGTGTTTCCTTTGCAGGTTTTGAAGTGGCAGAGGAGGATCCGTTGCTTCCAGAGCAAGAGATGCCAGAGGTTGATCCAGAGGTAGAGATTCCTGGGACCAGCTCTGACAATATTGAGGAGATTCCTCGCGCTGAGATTCCTTCCCGAGCAGGAGCAGCTTCAGCTGGAAAGAGTTCTTTTGTTACTCTTTCAACAGATGATGACATGAGTAGCCGACCAACGGAGTTGGGCGAATCCTCAGCTGGGCCATCTCTTCTTTTTGCGAAGAAGGTGGTGGTGCGAGTTGTGCGCTCTTGGATTGAGACTCTCCTTTCTGGGCACTTAGAAGTCGGATTTGGCATGATCCAGCATGTGCAGGAGATTCTCAGTGATGCTGAAGAGGCTGGTCTGGATGTCACAGGTGCCAGGGCGATCGTTGATAGGATCATTGCACTGGGTGACAAGTGGTTTGAGACCGTGAGTTTGGCTGATGACCAGTTCTTCAAGGAGATGTTCCTGGACCCTGCTGATAAGGCTAAGTCTGACCTAGATGAGGCTACAGAAAGCAAGAAGGTGGCAGTCCGAAAGAGGAATAGAGAAGAGCTAACCATCATCGAGCTGACACATGACCTTAACATCCTTGATAGGGAGGTCGATGAGGCCAGGAAACGTCTTGAGCTTCTGCAGGCACAAGTCGCTGCCAAATGGACTGCCATAATAGAAGCTCGCGACAGGGAGAGTGTCCTGATTCACCAGGTTGCAGATGCCGAACGGGTTCTCAAAAGGAAGTCTGATGAGGATAAACAATGGCAAGCTGCTCGAGGTAAGCTTCCTGGTGTGAGAGAAGGGGTACAGCCCACTCCAGCATCTCATGGAAAGTTCCTGAAGAAGCGTGCCTTGGAATCCTTGACAGCTGAGGCTAAAAGTCTGCTTGGGGAGTTGAACTCTTGGCTGGAGACCATCTTTGATTGAGCTCCTGTATACAGAAACCATCCTTCTTTCTCCTTTTTTTTTTTGGTACCACTTGTATGTTTTTTTTTGGTACTTATTCTTTTGCAGTGCTTGTGAACACTCTCTTTTTTTTTTGGTACCACATGTATTTTTTTGGTACTCTTTTTTTTGTAGTGCTTGTGAACACTTTTTTTTTTGTTATCCCTACGCTCACTTGAATCTTTTTGTGATAAAAGTAATTGCTAAATGGGATGCTCTTTTTTTTTTGTTATCCCTACGCTCACTTGAATCTTTTTGTGATAAAAGTAATTGCTAAATGAGATTGATTTTTTTTTGTTATCCCTACGCTCACTTGAATCTTTTTGTAATAAAAGTAATTGCTAAATGGGATTTGATCAAAAGGTTGTCATTTTGTGAAAATCTTTTGTCAAATGATTGTTTTGGCATGAAAGCCAGGTTTTTTGTTTGTGGCATGGAAGCCAATTTTGGCATGAGAGCCAGCTTTTCTTGTGGCATTGATAGCTGAGTTTTTTTTTTTTTTTGTTTGTGGCATCTATAGCCAATTTTGGTGGCATTGATAGCCGGTTTGTTTTGTGGCATCTATAGCCGGTTTTTTTTTTTGTTTGTGGCATCTATAGCCAATTTTGGTGGCATTGATAGCCGGTTTTGTTTTGGTGGCATTGATAGCCATTTTTTTTTTGGTGGCATCGATAGCCTGTTTTGTTTTGGTGGCATTGATAGCCGTTTTTGAAATCCAAGTTTTTTTGTTTGTGGCATTGATAGCCGGTTTGTTTTTGGTGGCATTGATAGCCGGTTTGTGGCATTTATAGCCTGTTTTGATGGCATTTATAGCCGGTTTGGTTTTCAAAGAAAAAATGCAAGTATCGACTAAAAGTCGCCTCCCTGCTGAATGTTCTTGCAAGTATCGATGGAATGTCGCATCCTTGCTCATTCGGTTGCGAGTATCGATGGAATGTCGCATCCTCGCGGATTTGGGTGCAAGTATCGATGGAATGTCGCATCCTTGCTTTTCAAAAATTTTGGTTTTGCGGGTACTGACTTGATGTCGTTTCCCCACGATTTTTGAAATTTGTGGTTTTCTCGAACCTTTGGGTTATGGATATCAACTGAAATGTTGCGTCTCCACAGTTTTGGATTTTGCAAGTATCGACGAAATGTCGCTTCCCTGCGATTTTGGAAGTGTCGAATGTGGTTCGCTTGCTTCCGATTTGTGCGAGTATCGACTAAGCGTCGCTTCCTCGCGGTTTTTGAAAAACCATTTTTTTTGGGTTCAAATCTAGATTTAAGCATATAAGGATCAACTCTAGGGTTCAAATCTAGATTTAAGCATATAAGGATCAACTCCGGGTGTTTAAGCCCTAAATGGAGTAACCTTGCTCTGATACCACTTGTAAGTCCTTGGGATCCTTACCCTAGAGGGGGGGTGAATAGGGTGAGCTACAACTAGTGACCAACTATGACCAATTTTAATTTCTTTAAATTAAACTAGTCACTTGTGATGATTAACATACATAATGCGGAAGCTAAACAACATAATCACCACATTGCAATCACCATAACACAAGATTTATAGTGGTTCGGCCTCAATGCCTACATCCACTACCGGCTTGTGTTCCTCACACCCCACCGGATTTCCACTATGTATGCTTTTCAATAGGCTAAGCAATAACCTTTACAACTATGCTTTTCTAGGCTAAGCAATAACCTTTACAACTATGCTTTTCTAGGCTAAGCAATAACCTTTACATTATGCTTTTTAGGCTAAGCAATAACCTATACAACCAAATGGTTGGTTCTCTCTCTTAGTAGTGTCTAAAATACACTTGATGGAGATACATATTTAGCTCATTACAATGCCTCTTAATAGGCGGATATGAAAGTGAAAAACTAATTCATGCAAACACTATATGAATGCAAAGATGTATGCTCAAAGTGTATGCATGATGTCCTCAATCAATTTGAAAATCAAAGCTCATGAATGTATGCCAAAGGCTTTTGAAAGTTTTAGCTCAAAACATTTATGATTGAGGAAATGCTTATCACATGTTTAAAAGTAACTTGTAAAAGACATACCTATGTATTCTAAACAAGTTTGTGAAAATCAAAGAACAAAACATGTGATGCATATGGATTTCAATCAAATTAACAATGAAGCTCAATGTATGCTTAAAGTATTTGAAAGTGTAAAACATACAAATATATTTGATTGAAATAAAGGGTCAAAACACATGTATTTAAAAAGACAACTTTGAAAATGATTTACCAATCAATGTTTAAACAAGTTGTAAAACTTTTAAAACCAAATACATGTGATTTATAAGGTTGTTGAATCCAAAACATAAGATAGATTTGAAAGAGATTTTCTTATGATGAAAAACAACAACCAAAGATTCAATCAAGTATAGGAATCATGTTACATATGATTTCAAAAATGATTCCAAAACAAGATTCACATAGATATACCAATTAGAGTCCTACTTGATTTGAATCATGGTGGTGCATCCAAAACAATGAATCAATTCAAAAACATAAATATGTTAAGGACACAACAAATCATAGTTTAGCATGCTAACAAAGATTTACCAATAAATAGAACAAAGCATGAAAACATATGATTAGGAAAAGCAAGCTTACTTAGTGATTTAACTTCATTAATCCCAAGCTTTAGCTTTCCTAATGACCCTTAGAATTCCCTAGCTCATTCCCCTTTCTTTGGCCTCAAAACACCTTAAGGAGGGCCTAAAAGTTCCTCACCTTTGGCTAAGGAATGAGCTTCTTTTTATACAAAAAATTGCCCAACGGCTAGTCCTCGGTCGACCTCCTACAGGGCTCGGTCGACCTGCCCTTCAACGGGCAAAAATATGACCGTTTGAAAATAATGCCGTTGCCTTTTTCCCGGTCGACCTGCAGTGGGCTCGGTCGACCGTCCATGGGCTCGGTCGACCGGCCACACTGCAGGTCGACCGGGTCCCCTGGACCAATTCCCCCAAAAATGCATATTTTGCATATTTTAAAGTATTTTTCTTTGGGGACTTTTTGGGCCATTAAATCAAGCTTGAAATCATGTTTTAAATCATTCTAAGTGGTTTAAAAACATGAAACATAAAAAGCCTAAAAATGATTTGAAACTTTAAAATCAAAGGCTAGCTTGATTCTTAAAACTCTTTTCAAAACTAAATGCATCCAAGTTTTAAAATCAAAACATGCATGAACCAAGATTTCTAAAAACAATGCATGTGAAAATCAAGATTTCAAGATTTCTAAATCAATGCTCATGTGAAAAATCAAATGATGATTAAAATGTTAATGCATCCATCAAATTGCAAACACAAAATCCCTAACAATCTCCCCCTTTGCAATTTGATGGCAACTCACTCATCACTGAATTTTCACACTAAGTCTTCAGCTCCCCCTTAGCTGGACAAGTCTTGAAATCTCTTGGATGCTTCTTTGACTTAGCTTGGGCTCTTGTTCTTTTTCTTCATTCTTGATGCTTGGAGCTTGATCATTCTTCAAGCTTTCTTTTCTTCTTTAGCCAAGCAACTTCTTTAACTCCCAAGCTTAGTCTTCTATCAACTCTCCCCCTTTGACCATGCACTCTCTCTCTTTGGCAAGATATGCATCTTCTTCCCCTTTGGAAGATAATACAAAATCTCCTCTTAGATAAATTGGCTATATTCTCCCCTTTTGACATCTAGAATATTCTCCCCCTTTGACATTAAATTGCAAAGGTACCTACACACATGAAATAAGGAGAATACCTTTTAGTAGCACCTGTTAATGAAAGAAATCGAAAATGAAATATATAACAGGTATCATGTATGGTAGTAGTCTAAGGGTATAAAGCCAATTCAATGGTGAATTTGATCAAAACTAATACTTCCTATGAAGGTTTATACTCCCCCTCAATCCATTCTCTCCTTTTGTCAAACTTTTGACAAAGATTTAACTTTTTGGTTCAAGAAGAAGATGGTTTTACCAATTGAGGGTAAACTTCAAGGAAAGGATTAGATTCATTTAACTATAGAGCTCAATATGATCAAATTACCAAGATTAAGAGCAAGGTCATTGAGAAAAGCAACCATGGATACCAATTGGAATAAAGAATACCAATTGAGATTAAAGGATATGACTATTATCTCAATCACTCTAAAATGGAGTTAAAAAGAATATAACTACTAGGATCAATCCAAATTAGAGCTATCCATGATGTTATGGGGTTTATTAAACATAGCATCAATCAATATACCTATGAAAAACATATGCTATGTAAATTTTGAAATCATTTCATCCAATCAAAAATATGACTATTATGTGCACAAGATGAATGAAATGAAGTTCAAACATGAAGCCTACCTCAACCATTGACCAACCAAGATTATTAACACATAAAAATGGTGGTCATAAGATTTAACCAAATAAGCAAGAGAGGTGGCAAACATGAAGATTATGATGCTAATGAAATGTGACAAATATAAGATCAAGCATCATAACAGAATATTCATCACTTTTAATGATATAACTAATGAGCATAGTGATGAACATGAGAAATTGCATATAAAGATATAACTCGGAGATGTATGCAATTTGAAAAACCATATGAACTCAACATGAAGGAAATCCATCTAAAGTAGATATGACTATAAGATACAAAGAATGGATTTTGATGAGAGTCTCATATGATCATAAATATGATATTGAAAAATGCACAAGCGATATTACTATGAAATTATGCATAAATCAATATCACAACCATCCATCTATAGCAAAGCTTATGAAGTACAAAGGATGGATTTGAGAGTTCTAGTATGGTATCCACAAATGTAACTTAAAAGCACAACCATACATGGAACTATATGACATTTGCATAGAGATGATCAATTACAATCAAGATCTAACTCATACCATATCATCAATAAAGAATATAACTATGCATGCACAAGAAGGTATGAAGTTTGAACGATGTCATGGATCGCATATAGATGAAAATGGATCTCATATAAGGTATATACCAATGAAGAACAAAGGTTTAATTCAAATTCATCTAAAATGATCCATTAATCTATCATGTAAAATCTCCACTCTTAGCAAATGTACTATGCTTACAATGCAATGGAAAATGGATATGAGAATCATACCAAATGAACTTAGCACACAAAATCACATATGTACTTAAGAAGCTCAAATGATCATGAAACAAAAGATTTTACTATAAAGCATAAACAACATCAATTTGCATTAATGAAACGATATACAAAGTTAGGCAAAAACATGCAAATCAATGACATCATACCCAACCACACAAAGTAAGACATAACAACAAAGTCAATTTGCATTTGAAGGAATGTAACTTTGTTGAACAAAGATGCAAATTGCTTGTAAAATGTATTTCCTTCTAAATGATATAAACATAAGCACAAGGAAATAAACTCATGGAAAATGCTTCAATAAATATAACTAATAAAGCTTAGAACATTTTCCAAAGATCTTTAATTCACTCCAATATTCAAAATCCAACAATGAAACATTTATAAAATTATGATCAAGTGATTTTGAAAACCATGAAGTGAACTAATATAAATTTTCAATTTGTATTGTAAATATGATAAAAGACACTCATACAAATTGATTTAAAACATATTCAAACTTGATATCAATTGGAAAATGCATTTATCCAAAACACATTCAATTAAAAAATATAACTATAAGGTTCTTAACCAATTGAATCTCAAGTATCAAAGAATTGAATTTTCATTTCAAAATTCTAACTTAGTAAGCATAGAATGAAAATCAATTTCGATCCTCATCGAAGAATGTAACAATGAGGCATAAATCATTTTTCAACTTGCATTTTAAATGATATAACTTCTTTGGAGAACATACAAGTTGATCTTTCAAAAACAATAATTTTCCATTTGAAGGTATAACTTAGAAATCAATGGAAAATTCAAATCATTTATTTTTCCAAAAAGATCTTACTATGATATCCAAACAAATGATTTTCTAACATCAATTGATCATGAGAAAACTAGCTAAGAAAGCTTTTGTAATCACAATCAATTGATGATCATCAAATAGAAATGCACTACAATAGTAATAACTATATGAGAACAAAATGCAAATCTATATGAGGATATTGCAATCAAATGATTTTGAAAACCAAGGATATAACTAAGAAAGTTCATGTAGACAAAATCAAATGATCACAAAGAAACATTGCATTTTAAGAGATGTGACTATGTAGAAACAAAATGCAAATGTAACATGACCAACAATTAGATATGACTAAAAAGAAATAGGTTGGTCTAGCGAGGTTCAAGGCCTTAAGGTTAGTCCAAAAGTCTACCTTTGAAGATTCACCTAAGGTCTTGATAAGGTTGTCCTTGAGGGTTTACTTTGAGGTCCCACCAACTCTTGGGGTTTTAACTTGAATAAGTTTTAGAGTGGTGAGATAGATTCTTAGGGGAAATTAGAGAGCTAGGAAGGAAAATTCCATTTTCAACCATAGTGGAAATCATTCTTCATGATAAGCAATAAAAAAAAACAACTCTAGGGTTCAAATCTAGATTTAAGCATATAAGGATCAACTCCGGGTGTTTAAGCCCTAAATGGAGTAACCTTGCTCTGATACCACTTGTAAGTCCTTGGGATCCTTACCCTAGAGGGGGGGTGAATAGGGTGAGCTACAACTAGTGACCAACTATGACCAATTTTAATTTCTTTAAATTAAACTAGTCACTTGTGATGATTAACATACATAATGCGGAAGCTAAACAACATAATCACCACATTGCAATCACCATAACACAAGATTTATAGTGGTTCGGCCTCAATGCCTACATCCACTACCGGCTTGTGTTCCTCACACCCCACCGGATTTCCACTATGTATGCTTTTCAATAGGCTAAGCAATAACCTTTACAACTATGCTTTTCTAGGCTAAGCAATAACCTTTACAACTATGCTTTTCTAGGCTAAGCAATAACCTTTACATTATGCTTTTTAGGCTAAGCAATAACCTATACAACCAAATGGTTGGTTCTCTCTCTTAGTAGTGTCTAAAATACACTTGATGGAGATACATATTTAGCTCATTACAATGCCTCTTAATAGGCGGATATGAAAGTGAAAAACTAATTCATGCAAACACTATATGAATGCAAAGATGTATGCTCAAAGTGTATGCATGATGTCCTCAATCAATTTGAAAATCAAAGCTCATGAATGTATGCCAAAGGCTTTTGAAAGTTTTAGCTCAAAACATTTATGATTGAGGAAATGCTTATCACATGTTTAAAAGTAACTTGTAAAAGACATACCTATGTATTCTAAACAAGTTTGTGAAAATCAAAGAACAAAACATGTGATGCATATGGATTTCAATCAAATTAACAATGAAGCTTAATGTATGTTTAAAGTATTTTGAAAGTGTAAAACATACAAATATGTTTGATTGAAATAAAGGGTCAAAACACATGTATTTAAAAAGACAACTTTGAAAATGATTTACCAATCAATGTTTAAACAAGTTGTAAAACTTTTAAAACCAAATACATGTGATTTATAAGGTTGTTGAATCCAAAACATAAGATAGATTTGAAAGAGATTTTCTTATGATGAAAAACAACAACCAAAGATTCAATCAAGTATAGGAATCATGTTACATATGATTTCAAAAATGATTCCAAAACAAGATTCACATAGATATACCAATTAGAGTCCTACTTGATTTGAATCATGGTGGTGCATCCAAAACAATGAATCAATTCAAAAACATAAATATGTTAAGGACACAACAAATCATAGTTTAGCATGCTAACAAAGATTTACCAATAAATAGAACAAAGCATGAAAACATATGATTAGGAAAAGCAAGCTTACTTAGTGATTTAACTTCATTAATCCCAAGCTTTAGCTTTCCTAATGACCCTTAGAATTCCCTAGCTCATTCCCCTTTCTTTGGCCTCAAAACACCTTAAGGAGGGCCTAAAAGTTCCTCACCTTTGGCTAAGGAATGAGCTTCTTTTTATACAAAAAATTGCCCAACGGCTAGTCCTCGGTCGACCTCCTACAGGGCTCGGTCGACCTGCCCTTCAACGGGCAAAAATATGACCGTTTGAAAATAATGCCGTTGCCTTTTTCCCGGTCGACCTGCAGTGGGCTCGGTCGACCGTCCATGGGCTCGGTCGACCGGCCACACTGCAGGTCGACCGGGTCCCCTGGACCAATTCCCCCAAAAGTGCATATTTTGCATATTTTAAAGTATTTTTCTTTGGGGACTTTTTGGGCCATTAAATCAAGCTTGAAATCATGTTTTAAATCATTCTAAGTGGTTTAAAAACATGAAACATAAAAAGCCTAAAAATGATTTGAAACTTTAAAATCAAAGGCTAGCTTGATTCTTAAAAACTCTTTTCAAAACTAAATGCATCCAAGTTTTAAAATCAAAACATGCATGAACCAAGATTTCTAAAAACAATGCATGTGAAAATCAAGATTTCAAGATTTCTAAATCAATGCTCATGTGAAAAATCAAATGATGATTAAAATGTTAATGCATCCATCAAATTGCAAACACAAAATCCCTAACAGTAGGGTCCCTCCCATTTTGGCTCGAATTTGCCTTTGGACTTGTGAGCGAAGACCATTGGTCTTTTTACCGCAAGAACCAAGTCATTCTTTTTGTAGGCGCGTTGCCTGACCTTTTTATCGAAAGATCCTGCCATACGTGCTTGGTAAAGTTCAATGCTTTGTTGAGCTTCGAGCCGTCTCTCGTCGAGATTGTCCAGCTCATGGAGTCGCAATTTGACATTGCTTTCTTGAGTCATGTCATTTTGCAAGGATACCCTCAAGGAAGGAATTTGTACTTCCAAGGGCACGACAGCTTCGCATCCATAGACCAAGGAGAATGGTGTGCTATGTGTTGGTCCTCGAACGGTGGTTCGATAGGCCCACAAAGCTTCAGACATTTTGTCGCTCCAGTCTCTTTTGTGATTAGAGACCATTTTTTTGAGGATTTTGCAGAGTGTCTTGTTGAAAGCTTCTGCTAACCCGTTTGCTGCCGGATTGTATGGAGTCGAAGGACAGCTTTTGATTTTGTATTTGTCGCAGAACCTGTAGAATCGATGATCCCGGAACTATGGCCCGTTATCATGGACGAATCTTTTGGGTATACCGAAACGACAAATGATGTTGGTGCGTAGGAACTGAAGGACTGATGAGGTCTTCATTTCGTTAAACGCAAATGCTTCTGACCACTTGGAGAAGTAATCTGTAGCGGCGAAGATGAAGCGATGACCTTTGCTTGAAGGGGGAGAAATAGGACCTATGATGTCCATACCCCAGGCTTCGAAAGGCCATGAGATCGCTGTAGGATGCAGCCATTCTGGAGGCATGTGAATGTAATCTCCATGAACTTGGCATTGTTGGCAGCGCGTGGCAAATTGCATTGCGTCAGCTACCATGGTAGGCCAGTAATATCCTAACCTTTTTATCTGATCATAGAGCTTAGGTCCAGCCTGATGAGCTCCGCAAAGACCAGCATGAACTTCTTTGAGTGTTTCTTTAGCCTCTTGTTGTGACAAGCAGCGTAGAAGTACTCCGTTGAAAGATTTCCTGTAAAGGATTTTTGATGGAATATCCAAATGGAAGCTTGGGGTTCGCCTTTGGATGCTTACCCGTTCTTTTGGATCTTCAGGTAGGATTCCGAACATAATGTAATCAATGAACGGATCCCTCCAGTCGCCAATTGAAGTTTGAAGGATTGAAATCCGACTTCCGACCACTTGGTGGCATTCAGCAACTGCTTGGTGTGTGTTAAGAGGAGGAAGGATTCTTCTTTCGCACACTGTGACTTGCATGTTTTCCCCTTCCTGGATTGCCATGGATGCGGCAAGTCCGGCTAGGGCATCTGCACGTATGTTTTCACCTCTACGAATGTGGGTGATGTGACAGATGTCAAACTTTTGCAGAAGTGATTGTGCCTTGTTGTAGTAGGGCAGCAAATCTGGCTTCCTGACTTCAAATTTCTGATTCATCTGGTTGACGATCAGTTGAGAGTCTCCAAAGACTTCCAGCATGGTGATACCAGATTCGATGGCGAGTTCCAATCCTAAGATCAGAGCTTGATATTCAGCTGCATTGTTTGTGCATGGTCCCAGTAGCGAGAAAGCGTGTGGAATCATGTATTTGTCGGGGCTAACAAAGAGGATGCCAACTCCCGAGATCAGCTGTCTTTTTTCATTTGTCCTGGTTGCACCGTCAAAGTACATGTCCCAGGAGGCACTTTGTGAGAAAGTCTCCACATTGTAGACTGGTTCGTCGGGGAGATCATCTCTGAGTGGAGAATCTTTAGGCAATGGATGCTCTGCGAGGAAGTCCGCTAGAGCTTGCCCTTTGATTGCTTTTTGTGGTACATACCTAATATCAAATTGTGACAGAAGGATGGACCATTTTGCCAGTCGAGCATTGAGAGAACCTGCCTTTGTGACAAGGACCTTCAAGAGGTTGACCCTCGAGACCAGGTAGACTGTATTGGAAAGCAAGTAGTGACGCAGCTTTTGTACGGCGAACATCACTGCAAGACATTCTTTTTCGACTGGAGAGTAGCGATGCTCTGCACCTACTAGCATGCGGCTGAGGTAATATAGAGCAGCTTCTTTTCTTTGATCATTTTCTTGCGCAAGCAGAGCTCCCAGAGAGTGATCAAGGGCTCTTGTGTACAAGATGAATGGTTTTCCAGTGGTAGGAGCAGCTAACACTGGAGGTTTTGTCAGGTATGACTTGATGTCTTGGAAAGCAGCTTCACAGTCAGCATCCCAGACAAAGTTTACACCTTTTTTCATCAACCGGGAGAATGGACGGCATTTCCCTGAAAGATTGGAGATGAACCGTCTGATGTAGGCTAATCTCCCTTGAAGCCCTTTGAGTTCTCTCAAGGTTCTTGGAGAGGGCATTTCTAGAATGGCTTTGACTTTTATGGGGTCAAGCTCTATTCCAGCTTTCCGAACTAAGAATCCGAGGAACTTACCCGACGAGACGCCGAAGAAGCATTTCAATGGATTCATTCGCAGTTTGTGTTTGCGAAGCCGGAGGAAGACTTCTCGGAGGTTTTCAAGATGATCTTCTTTTCTTTTGCTTTTGACGGCGAGGTCATCAACGTAACATTCAACCGTCTTGTGCTGCATATCTTGGAATATTTTCATCATAGCCCTCTGATATGTGGCACCAGCATTCTTCAAACCGAATGGCATGACAGTGTAGCAATACACGCCAAATGGGGTTCGAAAGGATGTATGTTTTTCATCCTCAGGATGCATCTTTATCTGATTGTAGCCAGAGAAACCATCCATGAATGTCATTCGCTCGAATCCACAGGTATCATCAATCATTACCTCTGGTATGGGGAGCGGAAATTCATCTTTTGGGCATGCGCCATTCAGGTCTCTATAGTCAATACAGACCCTGATCTGCCCATTTTTCTTTGTCACGGGGACAATGTTAGCCAACCATTCAGGATGTTGTTCCTCACGGATGAAGCCGACGCTTTTGAGTTTTTGAACTTCTTGTTCAATTTTATCCATCACATCTGGACGGAATCTTCTTTGGCCTTGCTTGACAGGCTTGATGTCTTCTTGAAGATTGAGTTTGTGAACTGCTATTTTGGGGTCTAAGCCTGGCATTTCAGCATAAGACCATGCAAAGCAATCAACGAACTCACGAAGAAAAGCGATATACTCGGGTAACTCATCATCCTTTATATTCTTGCTTATGAATACAGGACGTGGGTTATCTGGTGTTCCCAAGTCTATCTTTTGAACAGGATCTTCTATTGGAAGGTTCGAAGGTGGTTCCTCCACAATATTTTCGGAGGCTTCCAGCTCAACGAAACCTTCTGGGGTTTCAAGGGCATTTCCAGACCAAGGTTTTGTTCCTTTCCACGGGTCTTCTTGATCGGTAGTTTTCCCAAGGCTTACTATGAGATGATCCCAATCGCCTGTTGAAACCGAGTCGAAGTAGGCTATTTCTTTTGGAGATGAGGGTTCTTCTGGGTCAGAAGTCCACACGTCTGTGCCATCGGACAACTCCTCTTCATTTTCGGAGAAATCGTGCCAATTGGATGAGCTTCCTGGATCTTTGTCAGGTGACTCATCAAAGAGATATCCAGGGAGATCGATGTCTTCATGGACTTGAGATGTTGAGGCTTGGTCAGTATATTGACTTTTAAGCCTTTGTGTCAACTGTCTCAAGGGGGTGTCAGGATCATACCCTAACCCGTGTGAAGACTTTTCTACATAGCCGTAGAGTCTCCAATCTTCCAGCTGGCTTTTGGTCAAGACGGGCCCCAATGGCGTGAGAATACCGCGTCCTTCTTCCAAACCGACTGGGTTTTGAGCGTCATAGCCCATTTTCTTCATAATAGCTTGTGCCACAGAACTGTATAAGGATAGTTGAGGCGTACCTTTATTTTGGAAAGGTTCAAGCATGGAGTTTGATGAAGAAGCATCCGATCTATGGAAGAAGATCGGCTTTTCCTTTGCTGAAGTTGCTGGAACAACGAAGGAAGCTGACGTAGGATCTTCTATGTCAGAAGTTGTCTCCATTGGAGTAAGAGCAGGCTGAACTTGCTGAGTGTCAGCTTGGCTTGACGATGTGTCGTCTTCTGGCTCTGAATCCGAGTCCGTGTCTTGCATGATAGACACGAAAGAGACAACAAATTTGCCCCCAGGCTTTTGTTTTGCCTTCTTCACTTTAGTTGTGATGACCAAAGGCTTTGAAGATTTGAGGGAGATGATGAAGGGAGTTTGCATGCTCTCTTCAGATTTACCGGATGGTTTGTTTTCTTCCGGTGATTGTTGAGGAGCTTTGCCTTTATCTTTCTGGAGACTTTCGGCAAAGGATGCTGTATGATTCTCCTCTTCTTCTTTTTCACCTTCATACATCTGTGAGTCTGCGAAGTGGATTTCTTTACCTTTGAAGGGTTTTTTATCCGCAAAGACTCGATGTATCATGCCGTCGTCGCCAACAAACTTGATGCATTGATGTAGAGTTGAAGGGACAACACCATTCTCATGGATCCAAGGGCGTCTGAGGAGGATGTTGTAGCATGAAGGGGTCTTTATTGCATACACTGTGACCTCAGAGATAAGATCACCGATCTGCAATTTGAACCTGATTTTGCCGATAGGCCTTTGAGTACTCCCATCGTATCCAAAGATAGATACAGATGTGTGGCTCAGTTTGCTGGGTGGGATGCCCAACTCTTCGAGAGCCGATGTGGAGATAAGGTTGAGTGCAGAACCTGGGTCGATCTGAACTCTATGCATAGGCATTTCCTTGATATACCCTGTGAAGTACAGGGGTCGGTTATGCCTGGTTTCGCCAAGTAGGAGGTCATCCTTCGTGAAGGCGATGGTTGCACTGGCTGCTTTTTTAACCGAGAGGCATTCAATGCATGACCCTTCAGTTTTCTTCTTTTCTCCCTTTGAGGAGGCTTCTGAGTTTTTGACCCGGTAATCCATTTCAATTTGGAGGACTTGCGGGGCATGTTTGTCGACATCCTCATTCAGTTTTTGTAATTCTGAGATGAGATTATCACGAGTGTGCGGAGACATTCGCAACAAATCTAGGATGTGCAGACGTGCAGGTATGTGCTTGAAGTGTTCAATCAAGTCATACTTGAAAGCCTCCTTAGGGCCTGCATGTTCATCATTGTTGCCACTAGGGGCGCTTACAACATCTTTTCCCGAAGGATTTACATATGTAAAGGAAGATTGGTTGTAATTTTTGTGGTAGTCCCGGCCAGAGCGGGTGCCTCTACCAACTTCGAAAGCTTCTTGAGAAGGGTCTTCGTTTGGAAGATTGTCTTCAGGATCAAGAGGCTGTCGTTTTTCATTTGCTGAGGATGCATCAGCAGCAGAGTTACCATCCTCAGTGATTGTGTTGCATGGAGCATTTTCCGGGAACAAGTCCTGAACAGCATCCAGCAATCTTTCTTCTTCGTTGACTAATTCATTGTCCCAAGCATCAATGGCTGGGAATTCTTCAGTCAGGAAGGGTGTGAACTTTGAAGTCACAGTCTCAGGAGAAGAAACCTGAGAGGGTGTCATCTCAGTGAAAGTCACGTGAGACGAGGTGGCTCCAGAAGATATATTGCTAGGCGTCGCCGGAGTGTAAGTGCTCTCATCAGACGATGCTTCGGAAGAGCTATAATCCCGAATTATCACATTACAGGAAGCTCTGACGGGAGACGTTGCCTGATCGGAGTCAGACTCATCCTCGGATGTGAGAGGATCGTCTATCCAGCAATTTTCTCCATTTTCAGGAGTTAAGGGAGGATGTACCTGATGGTCTTCAGGGACTTCAGGCTCTGGATTGCGAGGAGGCTCGTTGACGCGTTCTTGCTCTTGTTCTAGAGCGAGTCGCTGCAAGATCCTTGCATATTCTTCAAGATCAGGCATAGGAGCCGGATCTTCTTCTTCATCATCTCTTTGTGGCTCAACATTGTTGATTTCCACTGGAGTGATGAGAGGTGCTGGGTCAGCAGCATTTTCTTGTACAGCCTCTTGGTCTTCTTCATCATCAGACCAGGATCCTTGTGGCTGTAGGGGGTTATACCAGATTACTGGCATAAGATGAGACTCAGGAACCCATTCTTCATCGGAGAGATATTCTCCTGTTTCAAGGGACTCCTCCCACTCATCTGTGTAGTTGGGTTCGAATCCATCATCGGTGTCGCTGGACTCGTATCCATCAATGGAGAATCCAACTATCGAATTGCAAGAGTATGATGTCTCCTGCATGGCTTCTCTGAATTGAGGTGGCATGAAATCACTGAGAGTGAATTTCCTTACCCCCTTTGAAGTCTCTGGAAGGGATGTTTTTGTTACCTCCAGTGAAGCGGTAGAGGAAGCCTCTGCCTTTTCTTTGACCTCTAGTTTTGGCTGGGTCTTCTCTTACCGTTTGAGCTTGAGGAGATGTTTCCTAGCCTGCCTTCGCTGTTGAGCTGTAGGCTTTGTTTTCACGACCTCCCAATTTTCATCTTCCAGGAGATCGGGATGTACCCATATCGGTTGTCCGTCTGGTGTCGGGTAAGGAACCAGTTCTTCGGACGCTTCGATTGAGTTTATCACCTTGAAGGAAGTATTGATCTTCTTCTTCGGTGATCTTGATGTTTGTCCACATGTCACCATGTTGACGGAGGCAGACCCATAGTTTTTGTCAAAGGTGATGACTCCGTTTTTCCACATCTCATTTATTTTCTCTCTCACAACGAAGCATTGATTGAGAGGATGCGAGATCATCTGGTGGTATGGACAGTACCGAGGATCGTTGGTTTTGCCAACATCGCCCGGTCTTTTTGGTTCAGGCAAGGTGAGCTTGCCGTTTGCCACAAGAGCCCCGAAAATTTCATCAACATCTTCATCAAACGGGTATTTCTTCTCTACTCGTTCTTTGAAGGCATCAGAGAGTTCAGGTCTCTTACCAGCAGCTTTGTTTTCAGCTTTCTTTGGTGGCTGAGGAGCTGGCTTGGTCTGCACATTGAGGACCTCTTTCTTCTTTGGTTTAGAGGTTGCAATGGCGGTTGGCTCTTTTCTTGATGATTTCTGACTGTTGAGGTCTTTAATCACCGTTTCAGCTTCCATGGAAGCTTCTAGGAGTTCTCCCAGGTTTTTTCGATTTGTTGCCGATGATCATGGAGCGGATTCTGGCTCTCATGTTGTTTCGGCAGATGTCGACTAGCGACGCTTGTGGCAATACATCAGAGCATTTGTATGCCATTGCTTTCCACTTGTGAATGAAGTCATATGTTGATTCATTCTCCCCCTGTTTTAGGCTGCACAGCTGAGCCATAGTAGCGGGGTGATCCTCACCTTTGAAGTGAGTCAGGAAGCGTGTCTCTAGCATGGCCCAATTTTGGATTGAGTCCTCCGGCAGAGTGGAGTACCAATCGAAGGCCGTACCTTTTAGGGTACTTGCAAAGAGGCGGATCTTGAGTGCATCTTGATCCGCGATAGCTCCCGTCAGGATCTTGAAGTGGATGACGTGCTGTCTGGCTGATCCTTTCCCCGTATATGTTTGGAGAGTAGGATGCTTGAATTTGGTGGGGAACGGGACCGAGTCCATCCATAAGGGATATGGTGGCTTGATCCCATGCTCCTTGAGTATATCCTCTTCTTTTGCTTTGGCGAGGATACCGTCTACGTCCTTTTTGGTAAGGGCGCGTGACTCATTTTCTTCTTTATTTACCTCGTCGTCTTGATGATTCGGAGGAGGTTCATTGTTCGCCTGATGTTGGATGGCGAGGAGAAGGTTTTCCATCAGAGTTTCAATCCTCTGCTGGCCCTGTTCCAACTGCTGGATGCGGGTGATCGCATCTTCTGGAGGTGGATTGTGGGGTGGTGGCTCAGAATTTGTAGCCAAGACATTCATCCTTCGTGATTCGAACGAAGAAACTGTCCTGGTGACTGAGCTAGGGCTCATTCTTTTTGAAGAGGAGCTTGAGGAAGGATCACTCTGCTGTCCTTTGCTTGAAGGAGCAGGGGATTCTTCTGAATGTCTTCTTGTCCTTGAGACGCTGCGGGTCATTGGACGTCGGACATGGATTTTTGTTGCTGATTTTTGGCGCCTTCTGGTTTTTCCAACCCATATGGACGGCAGCAACTTGGTTGGGTCTTTCTTTTTCGACCCATTTGGGAGAGACTTGAAGTGTGGGAGGCTGGGTCCTTTGCTTCTGTAGTCTCTTTTGTCGGTACGACGCGCGGCGGCGTATACGACGAGCAATTTGAGCTTCGGTCAGCTCTGACTGGGCTTTGACAATGAAGGATGTGCTCCCTCGGGCGCAGCAGCCGAGTCTGTCTTCTTTGTAGCCGGGCAAGGACAGGATGCGAACCCTATCCTTCGCCTGTTGCAGCGAAGCTTTGAATTTGTGAAGTTCGGCCCCTATAGAAATGAAGGGTCGAACTGCAGATTTGTAGGCCTTAGCAGGTGCTTGTGGAGGCCTTGTGATGCATGACTTGATTTTGGGCTTGTAGGAACAAGCCGGCTCATGCTGGGTTGACTTTGAAGTCGGGTTGGAGATGGGTCTCTCCTCTTTCATGTAAGCAAGAGGATAGAACTGGTTCTCCTTGAGTGGGGCCAGGAATGCTGGCTTAGTGGATGTTTGGGACCTTCTTTGTTTTGGTGAAGGTCTTGGGGACCAAGTCTTGGGGTAGACCTGGTTGTTTGCAGGTTGAGGCTTCGTGGGGCTGCCACGGGCTTCAGGCCTTCTTGTACTCGCCTTTGGTGTCACGGTAGTGACACGTTGAGAGGCGAGTTTCTGCTTCTTGGAGGGAGCAGCTTGTTCCTCAGGAAGTGGGAATGGTCCCAGCGTCCCGAAGACGATAGTCCGGGGAGTCGAGGTCGACCCGGAGTTCACAGAGTTGCCGAGGGAGTTGACACTTCGGCAGCTGATGGGGCGCTTGTAGGTGCGCGTGGTTTGCTTCTGTTGAAGCATGAGTTGGTGCTTGCTTTCGTCGAAAGTAATGGTTAGTGAAGCTGCCATTGTTAGTTTTTTCGAAAATTTCTGAAACAAGACCACATCCATTAGTAATCACAAGAATATAATGATCATAAATGGGAAGTTCTATGGTTTCGTCTTTTCAAATTGCTCGAGGTAGATGACCCAAACAATATGAGGAAGGCAAAATGCCATAGAGGGTACAATTGTTCTGATCGCAGGTGTGGTAAGCCCAGAATGGGCATCCCAGTGACTGCTAGAAGCAATTGTGAACTTAAATTCGACTTATCGAGAAGCAGAGCTTGCTCGAGGTAAGAAGAATATAAAGTTGGAGTTACAAATGTGCCGGTCGCAATACAGTAGACCCTGAAAGGGCGTACTAGTACCGCTAGACACAAATGTTTTGAGACCGCATCTATGAGATGAGATTCTCTGTTTTGAAAGGTCAAGATTGGATTCATCAAAGAGAGCATATGGTATTCCAATCTGAACACGGGCTCAGCGATTTCCGCGAGCGCCAGTGCTCAGAAAGAAATGAACCATGATTTCTCGGATCTGAATCTAAAAATGACGAGTTTTTTTTTTTGAAAAGCCAATATCGGGTTCATCAAAGAGAGCAAAAGACACTCCAATCTGAACACGGGCTCAGCGATTTCCGCGAGCGCCAGTGCTCAGAAAGAAGAAGACCAAGATTTCTCCAATCTAAACCCAAAATGACGGAAGTTTTTTTTTTTGAAGTTTTTGAAGATTTTTTTTTTTTGAAGATTTTTTTTTTTTTTTTTTAAAAAAAAAATCTTTTTTTTTATTTTTTATTTTTTTAAGATTTTTTTTTTGAAAATTTTTTTTATTTTTTATTTTTATTTTAAAATTTTTATATTTTTTTTTTATTATTTTTTTTTATTTAAAAGACGAGAGAGTACACATAGGCCTCCTAACCCGGTCTTATGAAATCTTAATTTATAGAATTGCCCCCAGGTAAGGGTAGGATTACTTAATGAACCCGTTTGGAGGACCCTTGCCTAGAACAGTCAAGCTGTCTCCACACTCTGGACAAGGCTTTTCTTTGAATCAACCATGATCAAAGAACACAGTTGGTTTAACCTTAGTGGTCTATGTCTTTTTTTTTTTATATATATATATTTTTTTTATTTTATTTTTATTTTTATGAATTCATCGAAGAGAAACCATGGCCCAAAACCTTAGTCGAACAGGCTCAACATTTCTGCAAGCGCGATGAACGATAGGAACAGATCAAGGTTTCTCAATTTTGAATCCAAATTGAGAAATCTAAAAAAAAAAATTTTTTATATATATATATATTTTTTTTTTATTTTTGATGAACTCATCGAAGAGAAACCATGGCCCAAAACCTTAGTCGAACAGGCTCAACATTTCTGCAAGCGCGATGAACGATAGGAACAGATCAAGGTTTCTCAATTTTGAATCCAAATTGAGAAATCTAAAATTTTTTTTTTATATATATATATATATATTTTTTTTGATTTTTTAATGAACTCATCGAAGAGAAACCATGGCCCAAAACCTTAGTCGAACAGGCTCAACATTTCTGCAAGCGCGATGAACGATAGGAACAGATCAAGGTTTCTCAATTTTGAATCCAAATTGAGAAATCTAAAATTTTTTTTTATATATATATATATATATTTTTTTTTTTATTTTTTAATGAACTCATCGAAGAGAAACCATGGCCCAAAACCTTAGTCGAACAGGCTCAACATTTCTGCAAGCGCGATGAACGATAGGAACGGATCAAGGTTTCTCAATTTTGAATCCAAAAATGACAAATCTGATTTTTTTGTTTTTTTTTTTTTTAAATTTTTTTTTTTGAAAAGAGAAAGAATGGAAATAAATTCAAAGAATTAGAAATTTCCAAACAAAAAATCTCATCTCATTTTTTTTTTGCAGAATTCAACATAGGCCACCAATTATAAAGTAGCCAAGGAATCGAGAAAAGAATATAAGCATAGAGCAAAATATATGATATACAAATATTTCATTTCTAGCATCGTGTTCTCAAATAAACGAGTCCCACCGGGTGATGCCAGCTTGATGGACCGCGCTCCTGCTTGGTTCCTACCGAGGTCGGCGGACGTGAGAGTCCGTCGGGTCCGACCCTTTCGTAACCGGGGGCAGGGCGTGCATCAACATTTCTTTTTTTGTGGGTGTGCCAGATTTTCTATTTTACTTGGAATTGCAAATGGTGATCCGGAGATCAACCTTCGCAAGTAAAAAGGAAATCAACTTCTTTCAAGTTTTCCATTGCACATATGTTTAAGAAAAGAGACATTTTCTTGATTTGCCGTGAAAGGCGATTTTTTGGCATTTATAGCCGATTTTGGCGTTTATAGCCGATTTTTGGCGTTTATAGCCGATTTTTGGCGTTTATAGCCGATTTTGGCGTTTATAGCCGATTTACAATCCTTATCAACAATGAAAGACAAGAATTGTGATTTTTGTCTCTTTTAAAAAAAATACAAACTACAATGAAAAGCAAGAAAAGGAGGATCTAACTTCTCAGGAGATTGTGGAGGACTCGTTTAGATTGACGGTCGCAAGCCATATGTGGGCTTCGCCATCATCCATGCAGATGAGAACAGAGGATGCTATTGATTCGCTTGGCTTGGCTATAACCTCAGGTTTTTAGAAGACAAAGACCAAAGGAAGGTCCTATGTCCAATAAAAAACCGAGTAGACGGGCTGAAAAGCCATATCTAAGCCATTGGAGGCAAGAGGAGAAGGCAAGGACCTTGGGGGGGGGTACCCCCCAAGGGACTTTTATCACCTTGTTGCGGTGGCCGGTGTAGAACTTCCGCAGAGTTTTCTCTCTTTTTCTTTTCTCTGGATTTCTGACTGCTGTCTGATGTTTGTTGTGTGTTTTTCCGATCTGGATTCCTTTGGAGTGCTCTCCTATTTATAGGCTCTTGGTAGCCATTTAGGAGAGCTTATGGGCTTTTAATGTCATTAAGCCACATAATGGGAGGAGTTACAAAATTGAATTGTTTATTTTGTAACTCCTTTTTCTTGGCTTCTGATTGGCCAGAGGAGATTGAGGGCATTTAATCGCCTTAATCGCCATGATGAGAGGAGTTTCATGGGTTAAATGCCATGAATCTCTTGACTTGTAACTCCCAAATGCTTGCTTCTGATTGGGCCGTCCAAAGAAATGGATTAATGACTGTAATAAAGCTAGTCAATTAATCGCATTAAGTGGTCGCCGAGCAGCTGAAGAGTCGCGGGCCGTGCCATGTCTTTTGGAATTCTTCTGTCGATGATCATCGATGGATCTTCATGTAGATCGACATCAGATGACCATGTAATTTCAGGTTTTTGTTGCCAACAGCGGGTCGGTGCCATCTGTCCTGTCGATTTCTCGATCGGTCGGGTGGAAAGCACACTTTTTTTGGTTGACCGGGTGGCGATCAGTACTGTCTTTGATACTCTTGATTATTTACCCGTTGTTTTGGACGGATATCAGGAGGACTTGGTGTCTCAAAAGCATGAATTTTGGAAAGTACCAGAGGCTGGGCTTCTCGAATCGCGAAAAAAACGGCGAAAACCGGGGTTTCCGGGGCTTTCCCGGCGATCCCGGGGTCCATGGTCGCCGGCGACCCTGGCCCAGGGTCGCAGGGGCCTGCGACCCTGGGGGGGTTTTCCCCCTTTCTGGTCCCGTTTTGCGTCCGTTTTTGCTTTTTTTTTTATTCTTTTTTCTTCTGTACTTTTCTTTGACATTTTGATCATTTATTGGCCTGATTTCTTTGTAGGAAACCTGATGAGAATCCTTGCATTTTATTTTGCAAAGTTTCCAATTCCCTGAGAAAGCCGAAGACTTTGTCGCGCAGAGCTGCCGATTTTCTGTCAAAAGCTGAAACTGGGTCAAACGATGTCGGAATGACCTGAAATTTGGTGTGAAGCCTCCTGAGCAATAAATAAGACCAACCATAGGCTTTTGTTTGAGTTTCGAAGCCGTTTGGGGTCCTATCACCTGCAGACTTGCTTTTTGTCGCGATGAAGATGTCGCGGTTTGATGTGCGGTCAACCGATGTCCGATTGACTTGAAATTTGACAGGGAACCTATTGGAGTCATTTTAAGATGATCCATAGGTTTTGTCTTGGAAATCATGGTCCCGGAGAGCTTTACCGCCGAGAGGCTTGATTTGGCTGTCGGAGAAGCGAAGTTAGGCCAAATGATCTTGAAATGGCTTGAAACTTCTTGTGTACTCCTCTTTTGGCTGTCTGGAAGAATCTTGCGGTTTTTGTTTGATTCTGACAAGATTTTATTTTTGGAAGCAGCATTGCCTATTTATGGCAGGTTGCGACTTCATGTAGCTCTTTGGATCTTGGAAAGGCAAAGTGACATTTTTGGTGTCAACAGCTGGATGATGGGCCAAACGGAGTCCACCTCACACGGGTCCTTATCTCTAAGGTCGTCCTGCCGTGTCCTCCTCTGGATCCACGGATCAGATCGATCATCAGGTGGCCCACCTGGGTCCCATGATAAAAAAAAAACGCAAAAACAGTTCCAAATGGATATGTCCGGGAATTTGCTGCAGGTTAAGTCCTCACTGGTTTCCAAAGGGCTGGTTTGCAATGAATCCAATTCCATCCAACACACAATTTATAAAATTTTGGATTATTAAAAAGGGGTTTTGAAATCCAAACAGGGTGGGCGGTGGTCAACAATAATTTGGGAAAACACTACAACAGTGATACTAAAATAGGAAAAATCGATGAAATCACAATCTTTGATCACATTATAAGTCAAAATAACATATTAACATTATCATATGAAAATGGCATCGAAGGAATTCTACAAGCATCAACAAGCAAATCAAGGAAGAACACAAGTATTAAATCTACAAATTATGGTTAGGTACTGAGGTCCGCGGTTGAGGGAGACGGTCTAGACTTCTTACTGCCCAAGTCCAAAGTGCTAACCAAAGAAAAGTTGGAATAGAGAGAGTTGTGTGTGAAAATAAAAAGAGTGTGGTAAAGTTTTGTATAAATACGGAATGGGAATATGAGTTGTAATCTGACTTAAATTCTAAAAAGAATAGAGTTTGTGTTCTAAATAGGAAAGAGTTTGGATTAGAAGATAACTAGAGTTTTGGTTAGAAAAGAACTATACATACTAAATTGGGTCTGAGTTAACTATGGGTCAAAACACCTATTCAACAAGCTTAACTTACCAAACCTAAACTTAACGTGGTCTCCACTTAGACTAATCGCGTATTTAACTAAAATACAATCAATTACATAATAATAATAAAAGAAGTAATTTCTATAAATAAAATAATCAAAACGTCTCAGTAAACGTGCTTACGCTGGTCTCACTTTTTTGAGGTAGTTTTTGTTGGACTGTGGTGTGGCCCATGCTATGTTAGTAAGAGTACGTATTTTTCTCTTAAGCCGCTCATAATTATTGGAAGGGATGTGGGAATGAATTAGATTTTTCGTTTATACCTCTTCCCAAAGGTTTTTTAGTTTAAAAGTAGGCCCATGTGATTTCGAAATTTATTCATACATGATTCTTTTTTTTTTTTTATAATACCTCCATATTCCTAAATTCACATATAGACGAAAATGGGCAAGCATTGTTAGATTTGAATGTGGAATGACACTTTTGCCCACATTTTTATCCCTTTCAAATTTCGATCGTATACTTACAAAAATATCAATCACCTACCTTTGCCCTTTCAGAAACCTTTTTACTTCACCTTATCAGGCTTTTCTCTTCCTCACTTGGTCGTCCCTCTTCATTCGATTGCTTGTCATCCGACGATCATTTGTATCGAAGTTACTCACAATAGGCGACATCCTCCTTTCTAGGGAGCTAGATTTTATTTTTTTTCTTAGATTATAGGTATATTTTTTAACATGTTTTATTATGTTGGGACCATGTGTGACTGCATGCTTGGGCAATTCTAATATTTTTTTTTTAAATTTAAATGGCTATGGGACTATTGAAAAAGAGACTCTTGTTTGTATGTGTAGTCTCATCACCTTTAAAGATGGGAGAACACCTTTAATCTCACCCAAAAGGGAAATTTAGAAATGGGGTTTTTATTTGTTTCTTATTGTTGTTATTAAATAAGTGATTATTACATTTTTTGTGATTGTTTATGACATAGAAAAATGAAAAAAAAAATAGTCTGTTGCAAAAAAGATAAATAAATAAAATAGTGTATTATATAAAATAATGAATTAAGGATTATCATTTGTTGATCATTAGTTCTTGAGTGGACTTGTTTTTCTCTATAGCTTTTAATATTCATCTCCTATATAATCAACATAATTACAACTCTTTGACAAATATTATCAAGAGGATTTTACCGAAAAAATACTTTATCCGGTCATGTTACGCATCAAACATTTTAGCGTGTGCAGCTCCAATTAGCGCAATCGGGTGCGAATTCTATTTTTTTTTACCAGAAGAGCACATCGTCATCGCCGACCTTATTTACACTTGAATAAGGTCGGCGATGACCTTATGTATACTTGATTAAGGTCGGTGATGACGCTGGCCGCCAAGTCTATATAATCCGATTTCGAGCCTTTTTCTTCCCACTTCTCTAGAATCGCAAAGAGGGTGTTTCGGAGAGTGTTGTATAGCTGCGAAATTGGATCAGTAGTGTGTTTTTCCACAATTGATGTCACCATTTATTTTCTATCAATCTCCTGCTGTTACTATTGTCAAAGTCCACAGAAATGAGGTAATGAAAATCAACTTCTCTTCACAAGATGAAACCCTAGAAATCAATCTCCTCTTTCTATTGAGAACTTATAATACATATACTATCATTTAATGTATGGATACATGTTCTCTTTCACTGTATGTTGTTTATTGTCTGTTTCATTGAATATGGTATATTTTGCACAGGAGCCCTATTTACTGTTTTGCACTCTTCAATATAATACATAATATTATGTTGACTTATATGTCAACAACCAAAGTACTTTAAACATAATTCATTTCTAATAAGGAGGAAAATGTCAAAGTAATTTATGTTTTTTATGATGTTCTAATAGAATGTCAGACGTTGAGCACCAAATAATCCTTCACTATGACGGTGAATTTGAATTTGAGCTCAATCGTCCTCAATAAAAGGGGGGAAGCCAGAAGTTAAGATATCTTTCGAGCAATGTCACGTTGAAGGAGCTTTTCAAAATTGCTTTGGAAGCATCGAGTTGGGCAACAACGTCTGATGAGATAACTCTAAAGTATCTTATACACAATGAGAGTTTTTTTTCGTTGATAGATATCGACGATGACAATGATATCAATGGTATGTTAAAATCGTCAAGAGGCGAAGCAAAAGGGATATTATTATTCGTTTCAAGGAGGCAATGCGATGGAAGCACTTTCCAACAAATTCGTGGAAGTAGGTATATTTATAAGTTAAAACTATATTGCAATATATTCAGCCTGGATCAAAAGTAAATTTTTTTCTCATAACTCTATATTGCAGGTCTGTACAGGATGAAAGAAACGAGATCATTTAAGACGCTCTCAGCACTACACTGCCTGATAAAAAATAAAAGGGTGTGCTGCCACCATCACCACCACCTTTTAAAGAAACTCACATGGTCGATATAGAGGAGGATCACGATATCAAATTCCCAACAACATTGTCTTATTTTGCAGACGATGATGAGTCCATGTTCGAAGAAATAAATATAGATGTGCTTCATGTGAATGGAAGCGAAAGTGTGCACAGCTTTATAGGTGCTCCTGCAACGGATTTGGATGCGAATGGAAGTTCAGGCAACTGGCAAACTAATTAAATCAGGTGTTGAAAGCTTTTCAAAAGCTCCCCTCATGGACACGATGGTCCCTTATAGTGTCGTGCCCGAAGAAGGGACCTGTTCAGGTAGGGAGATGTGGCTAGGTATGGAGTTTCCTGATCGTGAAGCTTTTAGAAGAGCTATAGCGAAGTACGCAATATACAATAACTTTACTTTGAAACATGAGAGAACTAACATGAAGATGGTTACAGTGAGTTGTAAAGGAGTCGATTGTCCATGGCGATTACATGCCTCCATGGTAGATTCTGGTCCACACTTCAGAGTTCGAAAGTTTAAGGACAAACATTGTTGCTTTAAACCACTTATGGGAACAGCACATCGGCAAGCAACCGCGAAGCTAGTAGCAGAGTTCATTGAAGAGAAGGTGCGATGCAATAACGATCTTAGGCCCAAGGAGATCATCAATGAATGTCAGATTGAGTTTGGGACCCGCATTACTTACAGGAGAGCCCATATGGCAAAGGAGCTTGCACTTTGCAAAGTGCGTGGATCGTATGAGGAGTCTTTTATGATATTGCCACTATATTACAACGAGTTACATAGTACCAACCCCGGTTCATACACTACGTTGGACATCAGGTCGGACGACCGATTTAGATGCTTCTTTTGGTCCTTTGGTCCATGCTTAAGGTCATTCCAAACCTCGCTAAGGCCATTGATAGCAGTGGATGGATCACATCTTCGTGGCAAATATCCAGGAGTGCTAATGGTGGCCATAACACATGATGTAAATCATCAACTGTTCCCCATTGCATTTGCCTTTGCTGAAGTGGAGCGGCGTGATAGCTGGGAGTGGTTTCTTGCACACTTGTCCTTGTCGTTGGGTGACCAAAAAATCTGACAATTGTATCAGACCGTCAAAAAGGTCTGATTCCGGCAGTACAAGCCATGATGCCCAGTGCAAAGCATTATTTTTGTTGCCATCATATAGCGGAAAACATAAAGGCGGCTTTCAACGACCACGGCATTATAAGAACATTCTGGAGAGCCGCGAGGGCATACCGACCTTGTGAGTACGATGCTTGCATGGACCACATAAAAAGTTTAGATGAGCGTGGATATAATTACATCCATGCGATCAGCTCTCAATTTTGGGCAACGGCATTTGCTCATGGACGCAGGTATGACATGCTTACCAGCAATGCTGCAGAGTGCACAAATAGTCTCCTAAAAGACACTCGAGTGCTCCCGATTACGAAGCAAGTGGAAGAGATACGTGCAAAACTTATGGAATTCTTTCAGAGACGGTCAACTCAAGTACAGAGCATCACTTCACTACTAACTCCGTACGCAGAGAAGTACCTAGCCACAGAGATGGAAGAATCGCATGGTACGGGTAGCGGCATTGAATGAATATCAAGTGCAATCTTCAGAGTATGTTGATGTAGTTAATCTAGATAGCAGGTCAGGCTCGTGCCGAAAATGGGACGTCATTGGGATCCCATGTTGTCATGCTGTTGCCGCCATGAAAGAGCGGAATATGAATCCATATGAGTTTTGCGAGCAGTGGTACCTTACAAGCACGTATCAGAAGACGTACGGAGATGTCATTCACGCCACCCGTGATAGAAAGCAATGGGAACAGATTTTAACCACCAGGAGAGTCCTTCCACCATTGGCCAGCAAGCAACCGGGTTGACCAAAGAAGAATAGGATCCAAGTTGAAGATAGAAATCGCAAGCGACGGGTGGTAACTTGTTCGTCATGTAGAGAGAGGGGTCACAACCGTGGGAGCTGCAAAAATCCACCAGTTACACAATGACGTTGATGGATTTGATGTTTTGGGGTTGCTCATGTAATATTTTTTAGTTTTCTTTTTTTTTAGAGAGTTTTTCTTGTATGAATGTTTATGGGAACTTTATTAAAATGGCCGTGATGGTTTTTGCTGCATTTTTGGATGTTTATAAAGTACCATTTTTTTTTGAAAAGATGCGATCTATTTGTATAAATTATTATTTCTTTTCGAAAGTGTTGTTGTGGAACCCAATATTTTGTCTTGGAAGAGATGATGTAATGCATGTACGCGACATAAAGGCTATGCATGGAATTTTAGCCATGTAACACGTCAATAGCTCAGTAAAGGGTCGGTGATGACCTTAGCTTTGTAAAATAAGGTCATCACCGACGCAGAAGTCATTTATTTTAACCAAAAGCTGTAATTTTTTTCAAGCGAAATTTGGATATAGCGTCGGTGATGACCTTAGCTTTGTAAAATAAGGTCATCACCGACGCAGAGGTTCATTATTTTTTAAATAAAGTTGTAACATTTTTAGGTCATTTTTGGAAAAATTTCTAAGTGACGTTGGTGATGACCTGAGCTTTGTAAAATAAGGTCATCACCGACGCAGAAGTCATTTATTTTAACCAAAAGTTGTAACTTTTTTCAAACGAAATTCGGATATAGCGTCGGTGATGACCTTAGCTTTGTAAAATAAGGTCATCACCGATGCAGAGGTTCATTATTTTTTTTTAAAAAGTTGTAACATTTTAGGTCGTTTTTGGAAAAATTTCTAAGTGACGTCGGTGATGACCTTAGCCTTGTAAAATAAGGTCATCACCAACGCAGAAATCCCTTTTTTTAACCAAAAGTTGTAACTTTTTTCAAGCGAATTCGGATACAGCGTCGGTGATGACCTTAGCTTTGTAAAATAAGGTCATCACCGACGCAGAGGTCCATTATTTTTTAAAAAAAGTTGTAACATTTTAGGTCGTTTTTGGAAAAATTTCTAAGTGACGTCGGTGATGACCTTAGCTTTGTAAAATAAGGTCATCACTGACGCAGAAGTCCTTTTTTTTAACCAAAAGTTGTAACTTTTTTCAAGCGAAATTCGGATACAGCGTCGGTGATGACCTTAGCTTTGTAAAATAAGGCCATCACCGACGCAGAAGTCTCTTTTTTTAACAAAAAGTTTTAACTTTTTTCAAGCGAAATTTGGATACAGCGTCGGTGATGACCTTTTCCCTTTAAATAAGGTCATCACCGACATAGAAGTCCCTTTTTGTAACCGAAAGTTGTAACTTTTTTCAAGTGAAATTGGGATACAGCGTCGGTGATGACCTTTTCTCTCTTTAGAATAGGTCATCACCGACGCAGAAATAGTGTTTTGTCACAAAAAGTTGTAACTTTTTCATGCTTTGTCAAGTATTTTTACTGCTACAGCGTCGGTGATGATCTTATTTTTAAAAAAAAAAAAAAAAGAAGTGCTGGTACTATGACAAGTTCATCAAAAATACAACTATGCGCTTTCAATAAGAATAAAATCATGGTGGAAAACATTCAATGACAAATAAACGCATTCAATTGACATTCAATCAACATCCCATATTCGGATACATCCCATATACAGATAACAACTATTTCCATCATGTGAAACCCACAAACAAACCACAGTAATTCATTAGTTTACAATTTACATTACAACGCATTTGGAAGTGCACATAACCCGGGAAATGTTTACTGCAAATCAGGGGGCAAGACAGGTAGTGGAGGGAGGTTAAGCTTTGAAGCATTTCGAATCCAATTATTCTCAAAAATGTCGATGATAATTCTATGCCGGAAGTAAGGGATGTCTGCCTGGGTGAACTCTATGGGATGACGATATACGCAATGCTCTGCAAATGCACAGGCGAATATCCCGCAGTCATTTCCATTATCTTGAAATGGGATATCCGTCTTACTAGCCCTAAAAAAGGATCACGAACAGCGTCATCGCCGACCTTATTCAAGTATAAATAAGGTGGCACCGACGATGTGCTCTTTATGTAAAAAAAAATTCAAGTATACATAAGGTCATCGCCGACCTTATTCAAGTGTAAATAAGGTCGGCGATGACGATGTGCTCTTCTGGTAAAAGAAATGAAATTTGCACCCAATTGTGCTAATTGGTGCTGGACACGCTAAAATGTTTGATTGCGTGACATGACCGGATAAAGTGTTTTTTCCGGTATAATCCTCTATTATCAATCTTTCTCAACTTATAGTAAATTTGGTGGAAGAGAGTAACTCTGCATAAATATATTTTTACATAGAGTCCATTTCATCAAATTTGAACCGATCACAATAACAATCAACTCCTATTACTTATATATAGTTATAATTGAACCCTCTCCCCCAATATAGAGTCCATTTCATCAAATTTGAACCGATCACAATAACAATAAACTCCTATTACTTATATATAGTAATAATTGAACACCCGCCCCCCCCCCCCCCCCCCCCCACACACACACACACACACACACACAGAGTCTCTAAAAAATAAAATTCTCAGGAAAGCCCTTATATATTTTGAGAACTACATACATTTACTTATCTGTGGCCTTTCCAAGAATTTCTTTCATAGTGTCCCAATGAAAGCCCTTATATATCGGGGCATTCGGTGACAGGTCCCTGAACATTGCACTTTATTGCCTTAGGTCCACAAAAAAAGTCATAAAGCCAAAGGTCCCTCACACACTTTTTCATACCTGAAATGTCTAATTTACCCCTTTATTTAAATCATATCCCATGATTGGAGGGATATCCCATTAATAATGGTCAGCTACAATTTAATTGGTCACAATTAATGGAATCTCATTAATGAGATTTTCAAATAAATTCTAAAAACACACAAATAAATTTCTAAATAACACAAATAAATTTCTAAAAATGCAATAATTTCAAAAAATACAATAAATCCAAAAAAAAGGCAATAAATTTCAAAAGAACGCAGATAAATTTAAAAAGATGCAGATAAGTTTCAAAAAATCCAAATAAATTTTAGAAAATGTAAATAAATTTCAAAAGATTCAAATAAATCTCAAAAGATCCAAATAAAATTCAAAAAATACAAATAAATTCTAAAAGACGTAAATAAAGTTTAAAAGACGTAAATAAAATTAAAAAAATGCAAATAAATTAAAAAAACGCAAATACATTTGCCAAAACTAAGATAAACCAATTTTTTAAATTTTAAAAAAAATTTCCAAAAACTCAAGTGTTGTTGTAAAAAATCAGTTAAATTTAGTTTAAAAAATACAAATAAATTTTAAAAGACACAAATAAAATTCAAAAACACAAATAGATCTAAAAAAATAAAAATAAATTTGCCAAAAACACAGAAATATTTGTTCAAGAACTCAGTTAAAATTTTCAAAATGAAGATAAATTTGTCAGAAACTCGGCCATTTTTTCCAAAAATTCAAATAAAGTTGCCAAAAACTCATATAAATTTGTTCAAAAATCAGATAAATTATTTCAGAACTCAAATAAATTTGTTACAAAACTTAGATAAATAATCAAAAACTAATACAGATTTGTCCACAACTCAGATAAATTTGACAAAAACTCAGCTAAATTTGATAAAAACTCAGATAAATTTAACAGAAACTCATACAGATTTGTCCAGAACTCATATAAATTTGACAAAAGCTTAGCTAAATTTAATAAAAACTCAAATAAATTATTTCAGAACTCAGATAAATTTTTCAAAAAATCAGTTGATTTGCCAAAATCGGAGATAAATTTATTAGAAACTTAGATAAATTTTTTAAAACCTCAGTTGATTTGCCAAAAAAGCAGATAAATTCGTCAAAAACTCAGATAAATTTTTCAAAAACACAGATAATTTTTTAAAAACTCAGAGAAAATCAGATAAATGTTCCGAAAACTCAGTTGTTTTGCCAAAAGCGCAGATAAATTTGTCAAAAACTCAGATAAATTTTCCAAAGAATCAGTTGATTTGCCAAAAAGTACAGATAAATTTATTAGAAACTCAGATAAATTTTTTAAAAACTCAGTTGATTTGCCAAAAATGCAAATAAATTGGTCAAAAAATCAGATAAATTTTCCAAAAACGCAGATAAATTTTTCAAAAATTCAGATAAAAATTTCAAAAGCGCAGATAAGTTTGTTAGAAACTCAGATAAATTTTCCAAAAAATCAGTTGATTTGCCAAAAAATCAAATAAATTTGTCAGGAACTCAGTTGATTTACCAAAACTGCAGATAAATTCGTCAAAAACTCAGATAGATTTTCCAAAAAACCAGATACATTTTTCAAAAACTCATAAATTTATAAAAAAAAAGAGAAATTTATCAAAAACTCATAAATTTATTAAAAACTCAGATAAATCATACACAATTCAGATAAATTTCACAGCTTAGACATGATCTTCTTCCTCGATTGTTTCTTGTTCTGTAACACAACTTGCAAAAGGTTCTGGCCTTCTTCCTCGTCATCAAGTACGGATCCGTCTTCTCCGGTGAGACGAACCTCTGGCTGGACAACCCTCTTCTTCCGGTCCTCTTCTCCTGCAAGATTCGGATCCTAGCGTTTCTGCAATGATCTGCGTGGGACACACACAGATCAATACCGATCCTTTATGCCTCTGTTTTCTGCAATTCTTCTCTGCTCTCCGGCGAAGGCGATCGGATTCTGCAGCAATGTCGATCAACATCGTCTTCTTCCTCCTTCCTTCTGTTTCTGCAACAGAGGACTGGCAGCCCTTCTGCCTTCTTCTACTTCTCCGACATCATTGAGCAGCGTTGATCGCTGCATTCTTCGAACTCCTGAGAAGGGCGACCGAATCCTCTGAGATTTTCACCGGTCGGCGACTGCAAATAAGATCCTCCATGGTTGTCTTTGTTATTGTTGCAACACCCGCGCCCTTCTCTGCTCAGATGATGGCTAGAATCTGTTGTAGGTAGCGGTGATGTTGCCTTCCTTCTTTGAGCACGGCGCTGTAAATCCGGAGTCTTCTCTGCCTGCGAAATCCAAATCCCTCTTCTCCGAGCCCTTTCTAGAGCGATTGGTGGTCTGGTTTTTGCTGGGAACAAAAGCCCCTGATTTGTGCACTGTGTGATAATCCACCCTGATCTCTGCCCTTGATCGTGTGATTCAAGCCCTAGCCCTAGGAAAACCCTAGCCTCGCTCTCCGATCGATCAGCAACTGCTCTCGATGGGAACATGCAACTGCAACTGCAATCGATGGGGCGTCTTTCTGTTATGGCCCACTACTGTGATCAGCACCGAGCGCCCATCTCCTCTCTCCTTCCTCCTTTCTCCTCTCTCATTTCTTCATCTATTTTTTTTATGCCCTAAGCACCGATTCAACATGTCCAGGTTGAAAAAGAAGAGGGATAATACAAATTTTAAATTTTGAATTTCATAATTTCTTGTCTAAAATGGTTGAAAGGGTAAATTAGTCATGAAAAAATGAGATCATGTGGATGTAGGGACCTAAGGCTGGAAAAAGTCTAGCTGAGTGGACCAAAGGCCTTAATAAGTTTTTGCTTGGACTGGAGGCTGGAAACATTGACTTATAGGGACCTTTCGCTAATTTTCTCTATATATTTTGAGAACTACATGCATTTTTTTGTCTGTCCTTTCTACATAGTGTCCCAAGGAAGAATTCTTGGGTCCACCTCTGTCTATGAACGATTCGTCATTAGATTGATTAGAGTCTAAAAACACATTATTAGCCTACATGTCTCAAGAAAAATACCGAGAAAGAGACCGTTGGACCTTGGGAGAAAGCAATGGTATTTTTGTGAATAAACACACATTCACACCCATTTCTTATCGATAGAAATAAGGGCAAAGCTATCATATTTCAAAACAAAATCTTGCCCATTTCCCTTTCCTACGTGAGTTTGGAGACATAGAAGGAATTAGAAAGAAAAGGCAGGCATTTATGCCTACTTTTAAATTAAAGAAACGTTGGGGATAGTATGCAAAAAACTGATCATTACCTTTCATTTTGATCCTAATAGTAAGGCAGTCTATCCAAGCCATTGAATGACCACGGGTCACCTCTAATAGCTTTTCCTATTGGATCTCCCGTAGCTCTATCTTTTCTACCCAAGTATTATATTAATCGTATATTAGGCCAACAAGTAGAGAAAACACGAGGAGGGAAAAATGTGATACCTTACAAACTTGAGATGTGGAAATTTTCTCCACCTCCACTATCTATACGACTATGTCTCCATCAAAACAGCTTTGAGTTTAAATTGGTAATCGTTTTTCATATTTTCTTTGCACATTCTTAGGTGAGTGTGCTGTGTCAACACCATCATGATAACTAACCATGTTTGAAACATGATTATACTTTGTCATTTATGGGAGGCCCATAATATCCATCCGTGTCCCACCATCATGATAACTAACTGTAGGTGCAGAAAATAATGACCCACAATAAGGAGGTGCCTTAAAGGACTTATCCGAGAAGATGATGGTGACTGGGTGTGACTGGATGCCGTCCGAAAGCCTGAAAGAGATGAACAAACGGTCAGAGGACCCTGGCCTGGGCGGCGCAAGGCTCTCCGATGCCAAAGTCAGTGTGGGAACTGGAACAATGGAAGGAGAGGGAGAAGAGAGACAGAGTACGGCTCTGTGAATGGAAATGGGCGTACCTTTGATGGTGGTATTAGCCTCTATTTATAGAGTGTGGAACGTGTCTTTGGGAGATATTGTGGTGTGGGTCCCATGATTGGACTGGGACATCACGATCAGCCACATTGCATTAATTGTGGTCCAATCCAGCCCACTATGCATTAAATGCCCGTCGGGTCAGCCCACATCGCATTTAATGCACATCTTGTTGGGTCAGGTCGTGTTGGGCGCCTTTGGCGGTAGGGGTACCAGCGGATCTGCCCTCAGGGCCCTGCCCTGATGTGGCCTCAGCCGCTGGATGCCGCCCTGTCAGGGAATCTGGTGAAGAGTGTGAGCGGCTGGATGTCGCATCTGTCCCACTAGCTCGTGCCTCTATTCCTCCACGTGCCTGGTGACGTGGAGGATGAGGGGCGTGAGTGGAGATTCTCTCTTGCTTCGGTTTCTGTCCCGGCCTCTTCAGCCGAGGTGGAGCTTTCTGCTGAGATGGCATCTGGGGTGGCGCAGCCGAGGTGGAGCTCCCTGCCGAGATGGCGCCCGAGGTGGGTCAGTTCGGCGCTAAGGGCCCGGAGCTGCCTGACTTCGGCCGGACCTCCTGTCCTGGTAGCCGGGGTGAGCTTGGTGCCACGTGGATGGCACGAGGATGGCACGTGAGAATGCTTAGCCTCATCTGATGGCTGCGATTAGCTTAATCCTGTGGTTCTGGAAATCTCCCCACACAATTGCCCCCTAGCTTTTGACCGCTGAAGTGTGCTAGCCTTTAGGGGTTGAAAGCTAGAAGAATCCGTCTGGGGATGCGGAGATCATTACCTGGTGTCGCTTCAACTCTTTATGCCTGGTGTCGCTTCAACTCTTTATCCCTGGTGTCGCTTCAACTCTTTAAAGCAATAAATGCCCTGCCCTGTTCGTCTTGGGAACCAAGTTGACGGCTACACGCGTAGCTTCTGCGCCGATTGCGTTGTCTCATTGATGGGACGGGCACGGGCTTTGAAGTGTCTCTTCGAATTCGGAGGCGGTACCCAAATGAGGGTTCCCCTTCTACAAATAGGGTCGTCCCCTTCTTTTTTCGCTCTCCGATTTCTTTCGCCTTCGCCTTTACTTTCGATTTCTGCTCTGGTTCCTGAGATCTGTTCGAGGAGGACGACCGTAGAACGCACCCGGATCTGCTCTTGATCTGCCTCTTCGTCCCTGTAAGTCGCTTTGTTCTTCCGTCTGGTTCTTCTTGGGGTTTTTCGATTTCTAGGGTTTTTCTTCGTCGTCATCGCTTCTAGACATGGGCACCCCTAGATTCAGGGTAGATTCCGATGAGGGCTTAGCTGAGTTTAGGGCTGCCTTCAACATTCCGGAGTCCTGAAACCGGCGGACCTTGCCGACGCTGCCCTGTATCGCTGCTACGGCGGCTGGATGCCGTTCCCTCTGATCTCCGTGATCGAGGGTGGGGTCAGGTTTCCACTGCACCCCCTGCTTAGGGCCTGCCTTAGCCTTTGGTCCCTCGCCCCGGGCCAGCTGATGCCCAATGGCTACAAGGTCATCATGGGCACAGCGAAGCTGAACGAGATCTTGGGGACCAACCTAGGCCCTCGCGACATCGAGGATACATATGATATCTGCAAGGCTGGGGAGGGAAGATATTATCTTCGTGTGAAGCCGCAGCGAAGGGGCTTCGTCCTAGCCTTGGAGGATTCAAGTAAGAACGCCGAGGAAGATTTCTTCTGTGTCTCGGGGGACTGGGAGTTCGGCCCAGGTGAAAGCAGGAGGCTGTCGGTCCCACGTCGCCCTGGGGAAGTCCCAAGTAATCATCACTGCTTTTCTCCTTTCTGCTTTGCTTACCTCATTGATGCCGGACTGATACTCTTTTTTGCCTGTTGAGTAGAGGCGGGTGCAAGGCGACGCCGAGCTGTTAGCGAAGGTTGGAGGAGGAATACCGACGACATCAACAAGGTCGAACGGTACAAGGGGCACGAAACCAGGTCAGCCTGGAAGCTGCTCGGGTATACGCCGAGGTATCGCGGCCACTACCAGAGGACCGGAGTACCTGAGGTGGACGAGACACACCCTGACCGTCCGACCGTATCAGTTGCGGTGTTTAGCGGGGTCCCCTTGACCGATCCCGTTGCCGACCGAACTGCGTCTGGAGCTGAGGCGTCTACTTCTGATCCGGAGCTGCCGGACTTGACGCAGATAGTGGACGCTTATCTCTCTGATCGAGGAGAGGACATGGAAGGAAGCTCGAGGGAGCTCGCTGTCAAAGATCTGGCTGCTAAGTTTAGGCAGAGGTCGTCGTCTTCTGGGGCTCCGTCGCCTGCCGGTACTCGTGCTGCTTCGGGTCCGGTGGGCGCCGGTGCTCCCTCTGCTCCTGCCCCCGCCCCGAGCGGGGGAGCCCGGCGACGCTCGCCGGACCGCTCGAAGGAGGGGTCCCCGCCCAAGAAGAAGTCCAAGGCGGGGGAGAAGAGCTCGAAGGCTGATCTGCAGTCGAAGGGCAAAACTCCTGAACGAGCCCCTGGGGCTAAAGCTCCATCCGAAAAGGGAGGCGAGAAGAGCGCGCCGACGGAAAAGAGTGCGCCGGCCGAAAAGAGTGCGCCGGTCAGCAAGTCGGCTGTTGGTCCAGCGCGCGAGCCTCTCATCTCGGCGGGGCAAGGGTCCGGATCGGCCTCCGGGCCCCGAACTGCCCCAGCACCGTGGAAGCCGAGAATGGAAACACAGCCCGGCAAACCCCTGAACGTTGAAGACCGACTGCTGGGAGATGCCGAGGTGATCGGGGCCCTTGCCAGGGCCTGTGCTCTGCCACGGGATATGGCGGAGCACGAGAAGTTTGATGACGAGAGCCTGATGTTGTCAGCGATCCAGGCTGACATCCTGGTAAGTGTTTTTTGTGTACTCCCGAGTGGCCTAGTTTGGCTGTTCCTGTTTTGACCCTCTTCTTTTCATTTGCAGAACTTGCAGAGGCTCCTAGCCATCCTAAGAAGGAGGGACAGGAACGCTGCGAGAGTGACCCGCCTGGAGTCCGAGCGGGAGAAGCTGAAGAAGGAGCTGGACGAGCAGCGGAAGGGATTGGAAGAGCTCAAGGTGGCCAGTGCTGGAGAATCCGCTCGGTTGGCATCGGCTCTGACTGAGGTCGCCGAACTCTCGTCCCGGGCCAACCATATGAAAGGCGAGCTTTGGACGAAGAACAAGAGGATCTGCGAGTTGGAGTCGGAGTTGGCCAGGTTGAAGTCTGAGTCGACGGCCGAGGTAGCGAGGTTGCGAGGGGAGGTCTTGGCTGGTCGCGCTGAGAGGGAGAAGCTGGTGAAGGCGAACGGCGACCTGGAGAAGGAGAAGGCCTCTCTTCAGTCCGAGGTGCAATCCGCCTTCCAGAGCGGGGTGGATCGTGCCACCGAGCTGTATGAGAAACAGGTGGAGGAGATCACGTCCATTCTTTCGAGGAAGGATGCCTGGCCGCACTGAGACGTGCGGGGGTCCCTGAAGACCATCCTGTCTATCAGGACCTGCCGAAGTATTCGGACCTGGATCCCGAGCCGAGCTCCGCACCTGCAACTGAAAGCGCACCGGTCGAAGCTCCTGCTGCTGACGACGCTCCAGCTGCCCCGGTCTCGAGCGATGCCCCAGTCGCCAGCGAGGCTTTGGCCGTGCCTCAGGGTGAGACCTCTTCTGCTCCTGGTTCAGCTGAGGTGCCAGTCGAAGCCCCTTCTGCCAGCGACGCTCCAAGCGAGGTCCCTGTCTCGGCCGAAGCCTCTGGCCCCTTGGGAACGGTGATTGATCTGGTCGAATCGCCGAGACCGGAGTAGCCCTATCTCTTCTCATGTCCTTGGTCTTTCTTTTGTAACGCCCCTTTCTTTCAGCCTTGTAATTCTTTCCATTATTAATGAAAAGACTTCTTTACTTGTGTATTTTTCTCTTTGCATTTGTCTCTTTCTCATTTCTGTTCTGTAGCTCTTGTAATCAAGCAGTTTTCAATGAATAAAAAAGGAGTTCTGTGATCACCCAAACCATGTACAATGCTTTTGAGTTCTTCTCTTTCTTTGCACTGTTCTGGAATGCTTGCATTTGTGTTTGAGTGCTGGCACAGCTCTCTTCTGGAAAGCTGCCTTTGGCCGAAATGGCTGGCTTTGGCCGAGACGAGCTGCCTTGTGCCGAAGTGGAGTCATCATTCCACTGGTCTCGGCTGTGGAAGCGTGAACTCGGCAATGATCTTTGAGGGGTGTAAAAACCCTGATTTTAAGAATCCGGCCGAGTGTCCGAACTCGAGGCCTTCTCCAGAGCCCAAGGCTCGGAGCTTTAGGAAACGACCGAGTCTGGACTCGAGGCCTTTTCCAGGGCGGTAGACCCAATCCGGCCGAGTGTCTGAACTCAAAGCCTTCTCCATGGCCCAAGGCCATGAGCTTTAGGAAACGACCGAGTCTGGACTCGAGGTCCTTTCCAGGGCGGTGGACCCAATCCGGCCGAGTGTCTGAACTCGAGGCCTTCTCCAGAGCCCAAGGCTCGGAGCTTTAGGAAACGACCGAGTCTGGACTCGAGGCCTTTTCCAGGGCGGTAGACCCAATCCGGCCGAGTGTCTGAACTCGAGGCCTTCTCCATGGCCCAGGGCCCGGAGCTTTAGGAAACGACCGAGTCTGGACTCGAGGCCTTTTCCAGGGCGGTGGACCCGAAGTGTGTCCAAGACACGGGGGCTTTAGGAAAGGCTGAGTGTAGGAACTCCAGGCCATTTCCAGGGCGTAGAGCCTTGTAGATGGGTGAAGACCCTGAGTTTAGGAATTGGCCGAGTGTCCGAACTCGAGGCCTTTTCCAGGGCTGTTAACCCTTGGAGATGGGTGAAGACCCTGAGTTTAGGAATTGGCCGAGTGTCCGAACTCGAGGCCTTTTCCAGGGCTGTTAACCCTTGGAGATGGGTGAAGACCCTGAGTTTAGGAATTGGCCGAGTGTCCGAACTCGAGGCCTTTTCCAGGGCTGTTAACCCTTGGAGATGGGTGAAGACCCTGAGTTTAGGAATTGGCCGAGTGTCCGAACTCGAGGCCTTTTCCAGGGCTGTTAACCCTTGGAGATGGGTGAAGACCCTGAGTTTAGGAATTGGCCGAGTGTCCGAACTCGAGGCCTTTTCCAGGGCTGTTAACCCTTGGAGATGGGTGAAGACCCTGAGTTTAGGAATTGGCCGAGTGTCCGAACTCGAGGCCTTTTCCAGGGCTGTTAACCCTTGGAGATGGGTGAAGACCCTGAGTTTAGGAATTGGCCGAGTGTCCGAACTCGAGGCCTTTTCCAGGGCTGTTAACCCTTGGAGATGGGTGAAGACCCTGAGTTTAGGAATTGGCCGAGTGTCGGAACTCGAGGCCTTTTCCAGGGCTATTAACCCTTGGAGATGGGTGAAGACCCTGAGTTTAGGAATTGGCCGAGTGTCGGAACTCGAGGCCTTTTCCAGGGCTATTAACCCTTGGAGATGGGTGAAGACCCTGAGTTTAGGAATTGGCCGAGTGTCCGAACTCGAGGCCTTTTCCAGGGATATTAACCCTTGTAGCCGAAGTCGATCAAAGAGAGATGACAGATTGATGACGGGGTGAAAGCTATTTCCATTGATTCAGAGATTCATTACATCTTTTAGAAATTGAATTTCTTGGGATACAGACGGACACATAGGACGCCAGATGGATCACGTAATGATCTTCTCCGAATCCTCACTGTCTGGAACCTGGGCTGCGCTATGGTGAACTCGGCCCTCGCTGCCGCCAGCATCTCCTGCCTCAACGAACTCTGGAATGTGGCCTTCTTCGGCCAACTTCTCCAGATACCTCTGCAAAGAGTTGCAGTCCTCGGTCTTGTGCCCGCTACCTTTGTGGTAAGGGCAGTAGAGCTTGCTCTGGCTGTCGGAGGTGGGCTCATTCCTCAAGGGCGGAGGCCACTTGAAGAATGGCTTGGTCTTTATCTTGGTCAGGATACGGTAGATCGGCTCCTTGAAGACGACGTTGACACTCTGACTGGCGCTGGTAGGAGGTCTGGGCTGCCAGGTGCCCCCAGATCTGGACGTCGCAGGCTTCGCCGAACTGGAGACCCAGGCCTGCTTGGGCTCCTGCTTCTGGAAGGGCCTCCCGCCTCCCTGCCGAGGCTGGCTACTCTTCTGCTCGGGCTCCGGATGCCTGTCCTGATCCCGGGCTCGGATCTCATCTTCTTCCTGGGCGATGTAGCGCTTTACCCGGGACATCAACTCTGGCATGGATTCTGGGTGGTCCCCGGCCAAGTCTTTTCGCAAGTCGTTGCCGGGGATCAAGGCATGCTGGAAGGCGTAGATGGCTATCCCTTCCCTCGCGCCCTCGATCTGGCTGTAGACCGCCCAGAATCGCTGGGGCAAACTTGGCGAGGGTTTCGCCCTGCTTCATTCTCAGGGCGAGGAGGTCCCCTTCCTTCTTGGGGACGACGGTGTAGGCTTGGAACTTCTTCAGAAAGGAGAGCTGGAGCTCCTTCCAACTGGAAACCGACTGCTCCGGGAGAGAGCAGAACCACTTCAGGGGGAGGTCACCCAAACTGGAGGAGAAGATTTTGCAGTTTAGGTGACCCTCGTTCCCCCAGATGGACATCTTCTGAGAGAAGTGTCGGAGGTGTGCGGATGGGTCGGACAGTCCGTCATAGGGGACGAACCGCGGGACGGAGAACTTTCTGGGCAAGGGGGTGCGCTCGATCTCTTTTGTGAAGGGCGAGCCCCCCAGGTCAGTGTGACCACAGATCTGCTTCTGGTCCCGCATGTCCAAGTTGTGCTGGAGAGCCAATCTGACACGTTTGTCAAATCGCTCTTGCTCATCGTCCTTCTCTGGAGTCTGAGCTCTGGGCTTTCGCTTGGGATGGCTCGGGCTACGACGGCTATGAGTTCGGCCGTCGCGGCTATGGTGACTTCGGCTGTTGCTCGAGCCTTCGTCACGGATCTGGCTCCGTTTCTGGTCCAGATGATTTCTGAGGTCCTCGCGGGGAGGCTGGGCTGCCCTACTGGGGGCGTCCCTCTTTTTCCCTTGAGGCTCAGAGACCTGCCTCAGGGAGGCAGTTCGCGCTGCCCTCAGCTGCTGTTGGAGTTGCTGGAGCTCTCGGACTAACCGCTCCTGCTTTTGGAGAAGAGCGTCTTGGGCTGCGACGTCTCCTCCAGCGGCTGGAGGTCGATCGCGGCGCGTCTCGTCTACGGCAACGGCTTTATCTTTGCGGGGACGCTCGCGCCGGTGTTCGTCACGTCGGGGTGGCACGGTTTCGTCCGCTGAGAGCGAGGCCTCGACTCCCTCTTGGAAGGGAATCTCGACAAAGAGTTGGGAGCCCAGGCGACCCTCGCCTGCGGATGTGCCTTGGACCGTTCGGGACCGTCCCTGAGGAGGGACGTCCGTCGACGGTGCTAGCCGCTCGAGGATTGCTCTCGAGGATTCTCCGCCCTTCTTAGCTTTCGGTGGCATGGCTTCTGAGAGATGAGGTTGGGAAGGTTGGGAAGGTTTTGAGAGGTTGGGATATTACTTTCCCACAGACGGCGCCAATTGTAGGTGCAGAAAATAATGACCCACAATAAGGAGGTGCCTTAAAGGACTTATCCGAGAAGATGATGGTGACTGGGTGTGACTGGATGCCGTCCGAAAGCCTGAAAGAGATGAACAAACGGTCAGAGGACCCTGGCCTGGGCGGCGCAAGGCTCTCCGATGCCAAAGTCAGTGTGGGAACTGGAACAATGGAAGGAGAGGGAGAAGAGAGACATAGTAACGGCTCTGTGAATGGAAATGGGCGTACCTTTGATGGTGGTATGAGCCTCTATTTATAGAGTGTGGAACGTATCTTTGGGAGATATTGTGGTGTGGGTCCCATGATTGGACTGGGAAGTCACGATCAGCCCACATTGCATTAATTGTGGTCCAATCCAGCCCACTATGCATTAAATGCCCGTCGGGTCAGCCCACATCGCATTTAATGCACATCTTGTTGGGTCAGGTCGTGTTGGGCGCCTTTGGCGGTAGGGGTACCAGCGGATCTGCCCTCGGGCCCTGCCCTGATGTGGCCTCAGCCGCTGGATGCCGCCCTGTCAGGGATCTGGTGAAGATTGTGAGCGGCTGGATGTCGCATCTGTCCCACTAGCTCGTGCCTCTATTCCTCCACGTGCCTGGTGACGTGGAGGATGAGGGGCGTGAGTGGAGATTCTCTCTTGCTTCGGCTTCTGTCCCGGCCTCTTCAGCCGAGGTGGAGCTTTCTGCTGAGATGGCATCCGGGGTGGCGCAGCCGAGGTGGAGCTCCCTGCCGAGATGGCGCCCGAGGTGGGCCAGTTCGGCGCTAAGGGCCCGGAGCTGCCTGACTTCGGCCGGACCTCCTGTCCTGGTAGCCGGGGTGAGCTTGGTGCCACGTGGATGGCACGAGGATGGCACGTGAGAATGCTTAGCCTCATCTGATGGCTGCGATTAGCTTAATCCTGTGGTTCTGAAAATCTCCCCACACACTAACCATGTTTGAAACATGATTATATTGTGTCATTTATGGGTATCCCATAATATCCATCCATGTCTACTAAACAGAGGACTCTGTTCATTTCCTTCTCTTATTATGCACTACACCATTTTACCACCTCTAGGAGCCACTTTTAGACTAGAGGAATCTTGTTTTATGCAGAATGGCCATGACAACATCGTCGTCATACTTGCGTTTCATGCCACAGCATGACAACTAGATAGTTCGCCATTTCAATACCTTAAACAAGAAGTGTCTCTCATATGAGAAGGAGGGTACGCATATGAAAATGACCCATTGGATCCCACCATGGACATCTTAGTCAATTATATATGAATCAAAAGTCAAATTATCAAAATTCATTAGGATGCACATTTTCAAATACCATCAATTATCCAAAGAGAATTTGTCAAAACTCCAGAGAAAAAAAATGTGCAAATAGAGCTTATGATTCCACGACGGACCACCGTGGTCTTAATTGTTTTGGTACTTTTATTCAACTGTTTTCAAAACAAAGCATTGGGATTTATGGTAGGGTGAAATTTAAGAAATTTAAGAGGTAAAGCTAATTATTACAGAACGTGTTGAAGATGATGATGAAATGTGAAAGGATGAAGATGATGAGAATGATGATATGGAAATGTTCATGTAGCCCATAGTGGAGAAGAAAAGCACAAGACAGTGACGTGAGAATTGCAATTCAAGAAAGTAAGGTTTCAGGTTGGGAAATGAAGGAACTATATATAAATGGAGCCATACATTGTTTTCTTAACAAAAATACAATCTCACATGGTCTCAGTCTACTTTGTATAAGAATCTGTTCAATAAACTAATCTTCTAGTAATGAGTATCTAGTGACTAGGGTTTACTTACTTCCTAATCAACATTTTCAAGTAGAAAATGCCATGGAATGGCGTCTTGCCTACGGCTTAGACCCTGCTAGAAACCATACGTCCTCTAGTGGCACTTTGTTTGACTAATTAAATATACTTTTATTGGTAAGTAAGGAGCCATTTTGACCCGGTCCAAACAGGTTTAAGTTGGGCCGACTCCCAACATTATCAAAGCCTTATCAAATCTATATTGGAACCACTTTGAAAATTCTACTTTTCCACTATGCTCTTTAAGTCATGCGGTATAAGATCAATGTTGGATTTGTATTGTTTAATCAAACCTTAAATTCGAACTCAATAGTGACACATCCATCAATGGTTCTGAACTGGGGCTCAGAATGGGCCCAAACATGGTGTTCACTCTGTGCATCAACCGAATAAAAATGTCCTTCAACTACATGAAAACCTGGCCCGTTAGTCCGGCCTTAAAGATGGCCCAGTTCATTCCACGCCACTTGAGTTGAAAGCATAGCTATATTACAAGCAACGGATCATGTTACTGCTAAGTCTCATGAGCCATGTGTAATGTGAAGAACAACACTAACCATGTGTAATGTGACCTAACCATGAAGACCTAGACAGAGAATAGGTACCTATAGCTTGAATGTGGTGTTTTTTTCTTTCCTTCTTCCTTTTTTTTTTTCTGGTAGAGTTGAACGTTGTATTTTGATAGTATGAATATTATTATAGACCACACAAGGACAGGTTACACAATTTCCACTCAATGAAGTGCAGCCTCCTTGTAGGCACATTAAAAATATATATACACTACTGCAAATTGAAGAACAACACTAAAATTCTCCATGGAAAAAGATGTCCAAGAAGAAAGTCCATGCAATACCTAGTGTCGTGATTTAAAAATGTGAAAAAGCAGCGTAGAACAGATGAGGACTGACCAGGAGAGAGGAGAGAGGAGAGAGGATTTTGTCATGTCAAAAGAAGCTTCTATTGGAACAAATAAATAAATGAAAAGGTTCACTTAAAGACACAAATAGTATGGTCCAATCTCTGACCATGAAGCAAAGGATTGAAATGATAGGGTCTAGAGCTGCAGATGGTGGACCCCATAATTTGTCTAAGGTTTGAAGATGAAAATGATTTACCTTCTGTGACTCTGCTGCCTTCCATTTTATACCATGTATTTCCCATTAGGATAGGACCTGGTTTTCCCTCTGGTACATCCAATGTTTATATATAATTTATTGTTAAAATGTCAAAGCATGGTGATTATGCAGCGAAGACCGACTAGAAATGAAAATGATATACATAGTTAATGAAGAAGTTAGTTTTGATTTTGAGCTGATTGACATTATCATACTTACTGGAGCTAGATAAGAATAATTTCAAGTAGCAAACTGTCAATGCCATCATTTTAGTTCTAGAGCCAGTAAAAAGGTGGTTTTCCCAATAGATATCTGTAAGTGCAAAAAATGTAACTTACAAGATTAGAAGATGCCTTACAGCACTTATCAAAAGAACCATTGGAGATTAGCTGCTACAATCCTGAAAAGGGGAGAAACAAATGATCAGAGGACCCTGGCTGTGGGCAGCGCAGGGCTCTCCGATATCTAAGTTAGTGCAGGGACTGAGGGAGAGAAGAGATGCAGAGTAACGACTCTTTTTTGTGTGTATGCGTACCTTTGTCTTGGAATGATATTCTATTTATAGAGGAATTTATGGATATTTTGGGGCGTACCCATTGATTTGATAGGAGGGCCTAATCAGCCCACAAAGTAATAAATGAGGATCCATCACAGCCCACAATGCATTTATTAACAGTCCGATCAGCCCACATTGCATTAATTGCATGTCATGTTGGGCTCGATCGATTCTTGACTTATTGGCGGTAGAGGTCACATCGGATCCTTCCTTGGGCTCTGCCCAGATATGGCCATAGCCGCTGGATGCCGCCTTGTCAGAGATTTGGTAAAGATTGTGGACGGCTGGGATAGTCCACCTATTTCATTGGCGCGTACCCATACCTAGCCGCATGACCGACGACGTGGCAGAAGGTGGCGCTCGACCTTCCAATGCTCGTCTCGGTCATCAGCTTGCTGCCTTGGCCGAGATCAAAGCATTTAGCCGAAATCAGAGTGACCAAGATGAATAAGTCGCATCTCGGATAGCATCCCACCGTGCTTGCCGAAATGCACCCTAACAGGACGGAATCATGATCGGTCATGCTTAGAGCTGAAACTGGTCGGATCACGGGATCTTAAAGAATACCCCACACAATTGCCCCTAGCTTCAGACTTCTTAGAGTCCCGGATTCTGAGGTCGGAAGCTATAGAAGGAACTTGCTGGAGGGATCCGATGACGTTTGATCCTTATCCGGCGTCGCTTCGACTCCCCGAAGTAATCAATATTGCGTCCCAACCATCATGAAGAGCAAGCTGGCGACGATACGTGTCATTGTCTGATTTGCTGTGCTGTCAAATCGAAAGGACGTGTGCGGCTCAAGGTGCGATCTTTTCGAATTTTAAGATGGGGCTTAGGGAAGGCGCCCTTTTTTCCAATAAATAGGGGCGTCTTCCTCAGCCTCTCACCTTCTTTACTTTTGCCTTCTTCATTTTCGAAGTTTCTTCAGAGACTTCCAAACAGGGACAAGTGCTCGACGTCGTGTAAAGAGGAGGTGCTGCGCTTGAGTCAGACCTTGCTTCGCCCATTTATCTGTAAGTCCTGCCCTCCTTCTGTGCTTTTTAGGGTTTTTCGCCTTTTCACTTTTCCTCCTTTAGGACTCCTTTCCTTAGGGTTTCTTTCCATTTCCCCCTCTCTGACCCAGTTCGTAGAGATGGCTGACTATGGCCACTGGTTAGACGGTCAGGAAAATATAGACAAGTTTAGGAAGGAATATGGTATACCAGAGGACGTTTGCCTTAGGCGGGCGGACCCCATCGAAAAAGCCCAGCATTCTTATTTGAGCGGCTGGATGCCTTTTCCCCTAATATCTGTGATTGAGGGTGGGGTAAGATTTCCTCTGCACCCTCTGCTTAGGGCGTGTCTTAGTGCTTGGTCCCTTGCCCCTTGTCAGTTGAAGCCGAACGACTATAAGGTCATCATGGGCACGGCCAAACTAAATGAGATTCTGAAAATAAATATCGGTGTACATGACATCGAGGATGTCTATGACATTTGTAAGGCTCAGGAGGGTGCCTATTACCTCTGAGTCAAGCCATACCGAACGGGCTTCGTCATGGCCCTGGAGGACTCAAATAAGTATGCCGGAGACGACCTTTTCTGTGTCTCTGGAAATTAGGAGTTCGGCACCGATGTGGACAGAGCGTTCAGCGTCCCGGGCCATTTCGGAGTCGTTCCAAGTAGTTATTGCTCTCCAATTTTGTTTATTTTTACTCCAATCTATAATCCGCCGAACCGACCTTCTACCTTGCTGTACAACACTGTGAGAGAGGAAGCGTCTCGCAAAGTACCACGGCTGGGTAAAGAGCAAGGCTGATCATAAAAAGGTCGCAAAATATACCGGGCATGAAACTAGGTCAGCCTGGAAGCTGCTGGGCTACAAGCCGAGGTATCGCGGCTACTATAAGAGGGTAGAATCGTCGCAAGGGGGAGGATCACGGGGAGGCGAGCCCGATGCCGAAACAGAAGACGAAAATTTTTACTTTAGCAAAGGCGGGAAATTTTCCGCAGGCTATTCTCGTCGCCCGCTGAGCTTCGTCCAGTGCCGAGTCGTCTAACTCCTCCGATCCGGGAGTTACAGACCTGATAGAGGCCGTTGAGGCTTATTCTTCCTCTGATTGAGAAGAGGGAATGGAGGAGAATCTACCCCCTTTGAAGACAAAAGATCTGACGGCCAGGTTTAAAGGCCGATCTGCTTCCACGACTACCGCTCCTATCGCCGCCCGCAAAGTCTCGAGTCCGGGCTGTGGCGAGAACCCCTCTGCTCTCGTCGTTGTACCGGGTGCGGAACCTCGACGAAGATCTCCGAGCAATACCAGGGAGGGGTCTCCGTCGAGCAAGAGATCTAAGACGGGGGAGCAGAGCTCAGGGGCCTGGCAGTCTCCGAAAGACAAAGGTCCATTAGAGAAGACTCCTCGGACCAGCGAGCTTGGGTAGCAGAGATCCGATCCAGTCCCGGCACCCCGCCTTTCCGAACCAGCTCCGTGGAGGCCAAGACTCGAAACCAAGCCCGGAAAGCCCCTCAACGTAGAAGACCGAGTGGCCGAGAATCCTCTGGTCATTGCGGCATTTAGCAGGTTCTGTGCCCTTCCTCGGGATATGGAGAGGCTAAGGAAAGCCAATGATGAAAGCCTGCTGCTTGCGGTGCTCCAGTCAGACCTATTGGTGAGTACTCGAACGGCTTAACTGCAAGTGTTTTATTTCAGTTGCTCATTTCTAAAATTAGGCCTCCATTTTGACAGAATATCTAGAGGCTTCAGGTGGTCATGGACAGGAGCCACCAGAACGCCACCAAGCTTTGGAAACTCAACTCCAAGAAGGAGAAGCTTGGGAAAGATTTAGCAGATTGCCAAAGTAAGCTGACCAAGTCAGAGAGGCTCACAGCCGGCCTCACCGCAGAGGTGGAGGTGGCAGTGACAGATATAACAAGACTCAGAGCCGAGACTTATGAGCTGAGGGGGTGGCCGGAGCGAAGACGAAAAAGGCGCTCGAGCTCGAGGCCGAACTAGTGAAACAGAAAGCCGAGTTGGAGAGGGTGAAGAAGGAGAACGCCGAGATCAAATCTTCTCTTCAGGACAAAATGCACACAGCTTTCCAAAAGGGAGTGGATAAGGCGATGAAGGATTATGAGAAATAGGTGGACGAGATAAGCTCCATCCTGTTCGAAAAAGGATGCCTGGCTGCCCTGAAAGGAGCAGGGGTTCCTGAAGATCATCCGATATATCGGAGTCTCCCGCAGTATTCGAGCGTGGATCCTGAGCCGAACTCTGCTCCTATTGCCGAAGTCCTTCCCGAAATGTTCTTGAAGCGACTGCGTCTAGCGCTGAGGCAGCCGGCCTTTCAAAGACTAACGAGGAGTCCACCGTTGAGGCTTCCGCAGACGTTGCTTCAAAACTCAATGAAGGGGCCGCTGCCAGCTAAAATCTCTTCTCTTTGTGATGTATTTTCTTGCTTCTCAGTTGTATTCCTTTTTCCGTGATGTAATAGATATGAAATTAATACAACCGAAGTCCTTTTTGTCATGTGTTCACTGGAGTCTTCTTTTCCATAGCATTTTTGTATTCTTGCACTGTTTTAACACTTTGGTTCTTGTACAGGTACCTAGGTTCGGCTTGATGGCTGATCTCAGCGTTTCCAGTCTCTTTCTGACATGGCATCCCAAGTACCAAGGCATATGAATGACATTAAATACGGTAGTACAACTGGTGTGAGAAACGAGCTGGAGCGTCCACTTGTCATCATTTGACTAGTCGCACAGTCAATTCCAAGGTGGCATACACTGTTTGCAAAACGTGGGAGACCATGCCTCTGCCAGTACCTAAAGAATGGGGGGCCACGCCTCGTAAATGGAATCTTGGAATCCGGTCCTCCCCTTTCCCTATAAAAAGGAGTCCTTTAATCTGTGACCGTGTCTCTTCCGAGTAGAAGGACTAATCTGCTTGGGATGATCTTTTCCCTTTCCTTCTTCCACCCAACCCTTTAGGATCTGGGTCTTGAAGGTATATGGGGATCTATTTGCTTTCGCCGGTTGCTTCGGTGGCTCCGTCATTCAGGAGTCCGCCAAAGCTCTCTGTTCTACATGAACCCTCTGCGACTGAGAATAATCCTGGCGAGAAGGTCGCATTTCGGTGTCATGGACCATGCACTCTCTGAATCTGGTCATCGTGGACCATGTACTCTCTGAATGTGGATCTTTGATCAACTCTTATCGATGCGGCTGCGGGGAGATCAGACCTCTGCAGTGGATCGGGAGCTTGGTTGCGAACTTGGTCTGACCAACCATAGGGTATTGTAGGGCTTCAGTGCTGAGACCCTCGGCTTTCATGCAATGAAGAGTAGAGCTCTTAGGTTTTCAGATACTTCTTGAGTGCAAAGAGGGCTGCTTGGTGAGCCAATTTCGAATAGTCACATTACATCTCGTGTAAATGTTTTCATTGTACTTTCACATTTCATGTAATGAAGACATTATTTCATGTAATGAAGACATTTTAATCAATACAAATGGAAATCCTCTTTTGGGTCTTCTTTGTTTCCGTTCATTCGTTTTTGTCAACCACACTTTTCAAAGCATAAATGAAAATACATCTACTCGTAACTCGGTGGTTGATTTTGAAATCTGGGAGACCTGGGTGTATGAACTCGAGGTTGCTCTTTTTGGAGATGCCTGGGCGTATGAACCCGAGGTCAGCCTCTGATGGAGAAGCTTGGGTGTATGAACCCGAGGTTGGTCTCTGATGGAGAAGCCTGGGTGTATGAACCTGAGGTCGGTCTCAGATGGAGAAGCCTGGCTGTATGAACCCGAGGTCAGTCTCTGATGGAGAAGCCTGGGTGTATGAACCCGAGGTCAGTCTCTGATAGAGAAGCCTGGGTGTATGACCCCGAGGTCAGTCTCTGATGGAGAAGCCTGGGTGTATGGAGGTCAGTCTCTGATGGAGAAGCATGGGTGTATGGAGGTCAGTCTCTGATGGAGAAGCATGGGTGTATGAACCCGAGGTCAGTCTCTGTGATCGTCGTCGAACCTCTCAACTTGCTGACAGAAAGAAAGGTGCTTTTATTGATCTCGGGATTTGATTACAATCTAAAAGTATAACTTCTTGAGATACATTGTATTCCATGGTCGCGGCTCAAGTTTGTATGATGATCGCCCGGCAACTGAGGTTACTTTGAAAGGGCCATGCCAGTTCAGAGACAATTTGCCTTTGTTTGGATTTCTGTCTGCTGGAAGTATTTTCTTCAGGACCAGCTCTCCCACCGAGAACCTCCTCTCTCTGACCTTCTCAATGTAGCCTTTTGCTAACTATCATTGGTATTCGGAAAGTCGGATGCCGCCGCTTCTCTGCGCTCATCGGTGAGTTCTAGTTCTCGGGCCAGGTTAGTTTCATTTTAGCCTTGGTCAAAGAGTTCTGATCTCGGGGTCGGGAGGCCGTTCTCAAGGGGAATGACAGCCTCCATCCCGTAGGCAAGAGAGAAAGGAGTTGCCAAAGTGGAATGCCTGGGGGTGGTTTTATACGCCCAAAGGACATTTGGGAGTTCTTCTACCCATCTTCCTTTAGCCTGGTCGAGTCGCTTCTTCAATCCGTCGAGTATCACTTTGTTAGAGATTTCTGCCTGCCCATTACTTTGCGGGTATGCCGGGGTGGAGTAATGGTTTCTGATACCGTACTTCTACCAAAAGCTTTTGAAAAGGTTTGAATCGAACTGGGTCCCGTTGTCCGAGACCAAAGCTCTTGGGATGCCAAACCTTGTGATGATATTCTTCCATACGAAATTCTTTGAATCTCGCTCGGTGATGGAAGAAAGCGGTTCTATTTCTATCCACTTGGTAAAATAATCAATGGCTACTATTAACCACCTCCTGTTCCTCGGAGGTCGGTGAAGGGGTCCCACGATGTCCAATCCCCATTGGGCGAATGGCCATGGGCTGGAGAGGGGACTCAAGTCTTGTGCCGGCTGATAAAGGGAGTGAGAGAACTTCTGACACTTATCGCATTTCTTGGCATAAAGCTGTGCATCCTTCTGTATATATGGCCACCAGTATCCCTGGCTGATAGCCCGGTATGCCAGTGACCGTCTTTCGATATGACTACCGCAGATTCCTTCATGTATCTCATAAAGGAAGTCTTGGACCTTGCCTGGATGCACGCACTGAAGGTAGGGACCGGTGAAGGATTTCTTGTAGAGCTTGCCTTCAGGAGACAACCAAAATCGAGCTGCTTTGAGCTTAACCCGGTGAGCCTCATTTTTGTCTTCGGGGAGCTGGTCATCTTTGAGATATGCGATGATCGGGTCCATCCAGCTCGGGCCGAGGTCGAGACACATCACCTGCCGAGATGAGTGAAGTTCTGTGCTTAATCTCAGCAAAGATCCAACTTCAATGGTCATTTTCATTCCTGCCTCGACAGCAGAGGCTAAATTGGCGAGGGAGTCAGCATGAGAGTTAGAATCCTTACTGATCTATTTGACTTCGGCTGTCTGGAACTGGGAGAGGAGCCTTTTTACGAGGGCTAGGTATGCTGCCATCCTATCATCGCGAGCTTGGTAGTCCCCAGTCAGTTGGCGTTACCAACTGTGAGTCGCTGAAGACCTCCAGTTGTTGAGCTCCGAGGATTTTAGCACTGTTCAACCCTGCTATTAGAGCCTCGTATTCTGCTTCATTGTTTGACGCTTTGAAGTCCAGGGTTAAGGCTTGCTCTATGACCAGTCCCTCCTGGGATTGGAGGATGATACCTACGCCAGGCCTCTTAGAAGTAGAGGAGCCATCGACGAAGACTTTCCATGTCGAAGTGAGAAATTGGTTCCCGGGTTGTTCATCAGTCTCTACAACTTAGTGTCCTCCGCCCCCTAGTTCGGTGCCGAGCTGGGTGGTTGGTGCCGAACTCAGAGAGATAAATTCGACAATAAAATCTGTCAAACTTTGGGCCTTGATTGCCGTTCTGGGCTAATACTGAATATCGTACTACCCCGGTTCAACGGCCCACCTTGAAACTTTTCCTGAAAAGTCAGCTTTTTTAAAAATGGATCCTAGTGGGTGTTCCGTAACAACCACTATGGTGTGAGTCTGAAAATAATGAGAAAGCTTGCGGGAGGCACTAACTAGCACCAATGCGAGCTTTTCTAATGGTAAATATCTGGTCTCAGCATCCAAAAGGATCTTGCTCGTATAATAGATTGGCTTTTGTAGCTTTTCTTCCTCCTTGACGACGACCGAGCTTACCGCATGGTCTGAGACTGCCAGATATAAATAAAGGGTCTCTCCTCGGACTGGAGTTGAAAGCAAGGGGGCGAGGAGAGATAGGTTTTGAGTGCTTGTAGGGCCTGGTCACACTCAGGGGTCCATCGAAATTTCAAATTTTTTTTCAAAAGCTGATAAAAAGGTCTGCACTTATCTGAAGATTTGCTGATTAAGCGATTGAGTGCAACGGCCATTCCGATTAGCTTTTGAACCTCTTTCGCAGTCGCTGGGCTCTGTATTCCTAATATGGCCAAGATCTAATCCGGGTTGGCCTCGATCCCTCTTCGTGTAACCAAACTTCCCAAGAACTTGCCCAAGCCGACGCCGAAATGACACTTTGAGGCATTCAATTTGAGTTTGAATCTTCTGAGGATGTCAAAAACTCGAGCTAAATCTTCCAAATGATCTCGGGATTGTTTGGATTTTACGACCATGTCGTCAATATATACTTCAACAGTCCTTCGGAGCTGATCTTGGAATATCTTAGTGACAAGCCGCTGGTAGGTTGCCCCCGCGTTTTTTAACCCAAAGGGCATCACTTTGTAACAATAGATGCGCCGAGGGGTTATGAACGCGGTTTTCTCCTCGTATGGCCTAAATATTGGTATTTGATGGTAGCCTCGGTAAGCATCGAGGAAGCTCATTCTGTCATGGCCGGCGGTGGCGTCGATCATCTAATCGATCTTCGGGAGCGGAAAGTTGTCTTTTGGACAGGCCTTATTGAGGTCGGTGAAATCGACGCATACCCTCCACTTGCCGGTTTTCTTCTTGACACCACTGTGTTAGCTAACCAGACTGGGTATTGAACCTCTCTAATTGCTCTGGCTTTCAATAACTTTCCAACTTTTTCAATTACGGCTTCTATTTGTGGCAACCTGACCTGCGAGCTTTATGCATTATGGGCTTATGCTTGGGGTCCACGTTCAATCTGTGGCATATGACTTCGGGGTCGATACCAAGCATTTCGTCCAGAGTTCAGCTGAAGACCTCTCTGTTCCGCATTAGGAATCCAAGGAGCTCGGACCTCTCGGGGTCAATAAGCTGGCTTCCAAGCAGGAAAAATCTATCGGGATCGTGAGAGTCGATCTAACCTCAGTAAGGTCTTCGATGCTTTTCTTTTCTGGTTCTCTTCCCACCTCGTACAGCTCTCTCTAGTTCCGCCATGTGTATTTGCTTTGACTCATTCTCTCCAGAAACTACGGCCAACATGCACTGCCTGGCCATCTGCTAATCTCCTTCGACCGTGATTACTTCCATTCGGCCATCATCCTTCTCCAACAGGAACTTAAGCTTCTGGTGGAGAGTTGAAGAGACTGCCTCCATGCTGTGAAGCCAAGTTCTACCCATAATGGCGTTATAAGGGGATGGAGCGTCTACTACAAGGAAGTCGGTCATTACGGTGGCTCCTCCTATTTGGGTTTCCTGAGTGACCTTTCCTTTGGAATACACCGGCTTGGCGCTGAACCCTATCAAAGGTATCCGGGCTTCTTGTAGATCTTCTCCTGAGATGCCCATTTTCTGGAAATAGTCGAAATAGAGGATTTCAGATGAACTGCCGGAGTCGATGAGGATCCTCTTCACCTTGAACTCCTTCAGCTTCAGAGTAACGATCAGTGGATCGTTATGGGGGAGCTGGACTTCTTTCAGTTCCTCGTCTGAAAAATTGATCACGGGCCGCTCGGGCCGAGCTCTCTTTGCGACTGGTCCAAGCTCGGCTTTCATCACCTCTTTTCCTTGAGAGGCCCGCCTGGCCTCAGCACGAGCTTAGTTATGGCCTTTGGGGGAAGGCGCCAGGTGGATAACATTGATGATCTTTTCGGATCCGTCGCCGTATGAACCTCTATCATCCCGGCGCTGGGCTCGGCTGTCGTTTCCATTCCCTTCTTTAATGTAGTCCCTCAGATGTCCATCCTTGGCGAGCTTTTCCAAGTGCGACTTCAAAATCCTGCATTCCCCTATTTTGTGCCCATTCTGCTTGTGGTAGGCACAAAACTTACTCTGGTATCGGGAAGAAGGATCACCTTACATAGGTTGAGGCCAGCTGAAGTACGACTGCATCTTAATTTTGTTCATAATCTTATGGATTGGTTCCTTGAAGATGGTGTTCACAGCTAGGGGTCGGAAGAAGGTTTGGGCTTCTTGCTGCCTGCCATTGCAGGCGGCGGGGTTCGAGCTGAATTGGCAGAAATCCAATTTCGATCCGAATCTTTTTTTCGAAATGACTTTTTATCCTTCTTGGGGGGTCGGTCTCCTTGGCTCCTGTGCGTGATGCTATGACTTTCTCGCACTCGGATCTCAGCGTCCTCCTGAGCGATGAACTGCTTTACCTTGGTCATCAACGTCGCCAAGGTGGTGACGGGATTTCCGGCAAGATCTTTCCAAAGATTGTTGCTAGGCAGTAGAGTGTTCTGGAAAGCAAAAATCGTAACTCCTTCATTTGAGCTCTCAATCTGGCTGAGCACTGCCCAGAATCTCTTGGCGAATTGGGTGATGTTTTCACCTTACTTCATTTTTAGAGCCAATATGTCAGTGTCGTTTTGGGAATGACCCTGTAAGCCAGGAACTTTTCCAGAAAGGAGTTCTGGAGCTGCCGCCAACTGGAAATCAACCCTTCTGAAAGTGCACAGAACCACTTCAATGAGAGGTCTCCTAAACTAGAGGAGAAGATCTTGCAGTTCAGATGTCCTTTGTCTCCCTAGATGGACATTCTTTGGGAGAAGTGCCGAAGGTGCGCAGGAGGATCCGAGGTCCCATCGTAAGGGACGAACCTTGGGACCGTGAACTTCCGATGAAAAGGGAAATCCTTAATTTCTCTAGAGAGGGGAGGTGCTCCAAGATCGATGGGGTCGTAAGCGCTCCGCTGGTCTCGGGTGAAACCAACTACCTCCAGATTGCGCTGGACCGCCTACTTGATGTGCCTGTCCAGCCATTCGTGAGCACTTCCCTTAACCTCTGGAATGGTTTCGGACTTTCTCTTCGAGTGGTGTCGGCTGTTGCTCGAACTCTCATCATGAGTTCAGCCATGCTTCCTCTCCAGGTAGGTCCTTAAGTCCTCATGGGGGGAAGCAGTTTGTTTGCTCTGAAGGGCCTCCTTCGGGCCTTGGCGTCCCAAAGGTTGCCTGGCTGAGGTTGCGGCCCTAGCTTTCAGTTGTTGTTGGAGCTGATGGATCAATGCCTCCTGCTCCTGAATAGTGGCATTCTGTGCTCGGATATCCTCGAGGAGAGGATCATAGTCCTTGTCAGGATTGTAATCTTCACCGTCATCGTCCTCCTGATGACTAGAGTGTCGGGGCCCGTCTACCACTGGGGATTTATCCCGTCGAACTCTCTCCAGTGGAGGACATTTGCCTCTAGGATGCTGCTGAGGATCTTCTTGCTGATGGGGTGCTGTGCCTCCCCTCGAAAGTGAACTTGAATGAAGATGGTGCTCCTCGACGCGGACCTGGATGAAACGACGTTCATCGAGGGCATCGAGGGCATCGACTCTTGCCTCAGGCCTCCCTAGATGGACCAGGGAGGATGGTCCTGCATCGGGTGCCCTCGTAGTTTCTCCGCCTTTTGGAGCTTTCTTAGTCATGACGAAAGGAAAAGTCTAATTGGTCGTTTCCCACAAACGGCACCAAATTGTAAGTGCAAAAAATGTAACTTACAAGATTAGAAGATGCCTTACAGGACTTATCAAAAGAACCATTGGAGATTAGCTACTACGATCCTGAAAAGGGGAGAAACAAACGGTCAGAGGACCCTGGCTGTGGGCAGGGCAGGGCTCTCTGATGCCTAAGTTAGTGCAGGGACTTGAACAAAGGATGGAGGGAGAGAAAAGATGTAGAGTAACGACTCTTTTCTGTGTATGCGTACCTTTGTCTTGGAATGATCTTCTATTTATAGAGGAATTTATGGATATTTTGGGGCGTACCCATTGATTTGATAGGAGTGCCTAATCAGCCCACAAAATAATAAATGAGGATCCATCACAGCCCACAATGCATTTATTGACAGTCCGATCAGCTCACATTGCATTAATTGCAGGTCATGTTGGGCTTTATCGAGTCTTGACTTATTGGCGGTAGAGGTCCCATCGGATCCTTCCTTGGGCTCTGCCCAGATATGGCCATAGCCGCTGGATGCCGCCTTGTCAGAGATTTGGTAAAGATTGTGGACGACTGGGATGGTCCACCTATTTCATTGGCGCGTGCCCATACCTAGCCGCGTGACCTACGACGTGGCAGAAGGTGGGGCTCGACCTTCCAATGCTCATCTCGGTCGTCAGCTTGCTGCCTTGGCCGAGATCAAAGCATTTAGCCGAAATCAAAGTGACCAAGATGAATAAGTCGACTCTCGGATAGCATCCCACCGTTCTTGCCGAAATGCGCCCTCCCGAGACGGAATCATGATCGATCATTTTGCTTAGAGCCGAAACTGGTCGGATCACGGGATCTTAAAGAATACCCCACACAATATCCATTGGGAGATACAATCCCATAGAGGCATAGACCAGGGTGAGAAGAACTTGTTTATGTATGAGGCCTTAAAACATGGCTGATTCATCATTGATAGGAAGCGGAGTCGAAACTGATTTGGTACAAAATTCTACTTTGTTAAATGATTAATTGCAAGAGAACCAGGACGTTTTTCCATTGCAGATAGGATAATGGGCAGGCCTAACCATTTACTGAGGGACCCAAAACCAGTTGCTGTCAGTAGTACCACCCCAAAATAGTTGCAAATGGTGGGGCTGATTGTAGCTTCCTCTGTTTTTTTTTTTTTTTTTGATCGGATTGTAGCTTCCTCTGTTGTATGTAGAGTTGTAAGTTATGGCCTAAAGTTGCAGCATGAGATTTCCTATATGTGAAAGCCATCGATTTCATAGGATAAAATGGTTAGGCAATAATATAGAGGAGGAGACTTTTATGATCGGATGCTATGAGCCCATAATCAACAAATCTGATTTTGGTCTTTAATTTAAATTCAGGTACGAGTATGGGTCCAAGTATGATCCCGGAATACAACTGAACGCTAGTCGCACTCCCACCATTTTTATTTGGTTAAGAACCTTTTTTTATCTAAACTCCCACCCCCACCCCCACCCCCACCCGCCGTCTCAAATTTATCTCATCCAAATCCAGCCCACACCATGACGGGTCGCTAGGATGTGATATCAAACCCGCCCCATTTGATTTTGTCAGATCAGATTTAAAGCTTAAAAATGCATGAGAATGAGTGTAGTAGAGTATGAATGCGCCACTTTTTCTTCCCAGATGCGTAGAGTTAAAGGCCTAAAACCACCTACACCGCATGAATTTCTTCTATCACTTTAATAATAAATATATTAATATATATGTTATTAATCGGGGCAGGGCGGGTTGGGACAACAAAATCCAAACCGGTTCCACACCAAAAAAACCAGTTGCCATCCCTTGAACGTTGTATATATTCAAAAAGAAACAAATCCCCACCTAGCTACAAGTGTCAGGTAATAAATAAATTGCGTTGAAAATGTTCAGATACCTGCCCAGTTCAGGTACCGAGGATCAAGTCGAAGCCCAGATTAAATTTCTCTTGGTGGTTTAAAATTTAGGCCTAAGCGTGAACCAGAGCTTGAGCAAGCCCAGTCCAAATTACAATTGCACGCAGGCTGGATATGCAGGTTTGGGCTTGTCCCAGCCCTAGTTGCACTGCTAAGAGCTAATGAGGATTAGCATAATTTGAGTCCATCAAATGTTGATAGCCCATTTGATACAAGACAAGAAATGGACTAGGGGTGTACATGGGTCGGATTTGGCTAAATATCTCATTCGACCCAAACTAGTATGGGTTAAACATTTATAACCCTTAACTGAACCTATACTAGTTTGGGTTGGGTCGGGTCGGGTTAGTCAGGTAGGGTTGAGTTTAAATGGATTTTACTTGTATAAGAATCAATATTGTAAGTGTAACTAAATGATTCATATTCCATACTCCACGTTAGTCCATAGCCCCCTGCATAGATTCATAATTTATATTTCATACATTACAATACCAGGCTTATTACAAGCAGTCCAACACAAGTGCACAAGTGGGTCGGATATGTACTATATATATTTCCAAAAAGGCAAGAATCAAACATATTTTATAATATACAATATAATAAATAAAATATAAAACGTTACTGTTTGTATTATGAAGGGTTGGGTCGGGTACATATGGGTCGGATATGTACTATATATATAACCGATCCGTTTATAAAATGAGCTACACATTTGGACCTGTACCTGACCCGTTGTGCCGTGGGTTGGGGTTGGTTTTTTATGGTTTGGTTAGGTTGGGTATATATGGGTTTTGCACACCCCTAAAATGGACAATGTCTCTCTTTCCTTTACCAACCATTAGGGCTGTCAATCAGTCCCTCCAATGTTGATATCTGGCTCTCCTCACTCTCAAACGGCCCACAAAATGAAGGCCCAGTGCCGCCCTCTTATTGTTTAGGATTCATTTTAGAATATATTAGTTACAAAGCAGCGCTATTCCCTAGCCAAAGAAGATAATATATACCAACGCAGGTTGGTTATAGTGGTTCGGCTAGGGGTGTTCACGGGTCGAAACCCGCGGGTTTCGGGTCAAACCCGACCCGACCCGTCTAAAATTTTGTGGGTGAAAACCCACCCGAACCCGACCCGTTTGTGTCACGGGTCACGGGTCAAACGGGTCACGGGTTCAACGGGTCACAGGTCACGGGTCGCGGGTCGGGTTTGGGTCAGTTTTTTTTTTTTTTTTTTTTTTTTTTCATGTAGAAGACCAAATTGTTTATGTAAACAACTTTCAGATAATTGTTAGAGAACTAAAAGTGATTAGATGTAATTATGTAAAATAAAAAGTGGTTGCGGTTGTTTGCTGGCCTTCTTTTGTACCATGGGTAGGGGTGTACAAAAAAAATAGTTGCGGTTTGACTCAAAAATCACGTCCAATTTCAACTACGTAATCACTCTCATCTTGACCATTAATTCAATGGTCACCAATTAAATGATTAAATATAATCAACAAGATATTCAAGATTAACAAATCTAAACAAACTGATGTCAAAATAGATGTAATAACTAATAAGACTTCAAAACGTACCGTGTTTTTCATGTGAGATCACCTTAATCTGTTGATAGGAATAAAATAAATGTTCCTCGCACTAAATATATTATAGTATACATGGGCCTTGAGTTCATAGACATGAGACCAATATAATAACTCAAATATTTAGAAATTGGTCGGTGAACTACATCTAAGAGAAATTAAAACCACATCTTGACAAATATCTCTTGGATTTTTATCCTTGGTCTTCTACCAAAAAAAAAAAAAAACGGGTTCACGGGTCACCCGCCAACCCGACCCGTGAGACCCGTTACCCGTACCAATGGTCACGGGTCGGGTCGGGTCGAGCACAAAAATTGTGGGTGGAGTGACCCACCCATTGACCCACGGGTCGGGTTGGGTTGGGTTACGGGTCATTTTGTACACCTCTAGGTTCGGCACTTCTTCCCCTTAATCAAGGTCTCGAGTTCGAGTCTTGTGTATGGAGAAAACCTGCGCTGGGAGAGCTTTACCCCTTAGTGGGCCGACTCGGCTTGAACTGGATTAGTCAGGGCCAGTGGGCTTCCGGATATCGGTGCTCAACAGCAAAAAAAAAAAGAAAAAAAAAAGATAATATATTCAAATTTAGTGTTTTATTTAAAATATTATTCATAAAAAATAAACTTAAAATAATTAAATTTTATTTTAAAAAATAATTGATTTACAAAACTTATGTTGTAACACTAAATGTTGCCAAGCCATATTTTACTCTCATGGATGGTATGCGAAAAGGAAGGCTTTTGTTTCCTTATTTGGTAAACTTGAATTTAAATTTCTTATAATCCCTTAGATTAAGGCAACTTTTTTATGCATTACGAGATTAAGAGGAAATTTGTATTGAGATAAAGATCATCCTCGGATTAAGGGAGTCTTGAACAAATTAACTAGGACAATAACCATGCTGAGCATAGGTAGATCCAAATATTGCATACTAAATATTCGTATATAAAAGAACTAAACGGTTACAAACAAAATCAAATTGAAATAAAAAAGGACATAAAAATAATAGAAAATTAACTCAGAGTAAATATTTACATACTTCGAGAGCTAAGTAGTATATAATGAGAATTGGTGTTGAAGATAATAGAAAGAGAGGTTTTAAAAGTAAAAATAAAAAAATGAAGTGGAACCATTCAAAAATGGACAGTGGACCTAAGTGGTTCCATAAGATAAAGAATAAGTAATTGGATAAGATAGGTGGTGGGGAGAGAATATGGAGTATATGAAAAACAAAACGGATAACTTCATGTCAAAATTAGATCCAAAACTTTCAACTTTAAAATATTATAATTGCTTGTAATTAGATGTGGCCCGAGATAGACATAGAAATCGACTTAGATCAGAATGATATGCCTAAGTAGGAGAGGTCGGGTAGATATTGGGGTTTCAAAACTGGTATTTTAGAAAACTTTTTTTTTCTTTTCAATGAGAGGTTTTAGGATATGGATTAGGGGTATGCAATCAGATTGGATGGACTTGACAGAAGAGGGGTTTACAATTGGATCCCATTGGATATGCTCCCAAAAGAATATCACATGAGATGGTTTTGAAAATCTATTATTAAGTTTTGATTTGGAGAGAATATAACATGAGATGAAATTGAACGTGGCATTGCCCACGAAGATCATCTCCCCCAAAGACCAATGGAGCAAGTTGCATGACCGTTACTCCCAACTACCCAAGATTAAGATATTCTCAATCAGCACCTCTATTATATTCATATTAAGGCATGTTAGTTAGTTTGGGGTAATGGGCGAACAGATTATAATAGTTAGGGAAATGTGGATCGACATGGGACTGACATCTAGAACATCACAACTCATTTGCCTGTTAGACCCACATAATTAATTCCTCGTCTTGTGCTAAAGACCCGAGAGATGTATAAACTGGATCCTCCAAGGTGGGTCTCAGAGGAGTCTGGAAAACCACAACCTATAAATCCATCAATAGGCCCACTTATAAAATCTAAACCTTTTAGATCATTGTTTCCCTAACATATTATGTTTGGGATAAGTTTCAATTCAATAGGAGTTGGGCATATCACCAGATTTATCATGTGCAAAATACACAATTTTACTCCCTTTATTTGTTATTTATATTTTATTTTAGATGTAATTAATCTGATGGTGTTTTCATAGTTAAGTTCGGTTCAGCAGCAATATAAGAGGGACAATGATGTTTAACGGTTATCTTTTCACACTGCCTTTCTTTAAAAGCTTAAATCGGTTCTCCTCTTTTTTTTTTCTTTCTTTCTTCAATGTTCATATTTATTTGTATCATAAAAACCATGAGGGTACCTGTTCTGTAACTTTTTTAAATCTCACCTTTGGTTAACCTCATTACAATTAGTTTTATTCATCTTATGAATTAATCATGGGTCTAGGACCTCTAGGTACATAAATTTACACTGCACAAAGGCATTCGTTTTGATCGGCTTAAGTTTTAAATAGGCGAGCCCCGCTGTAGAGTTTCACTCTTTCCATTTACATGAAGTGTGGTAAAGAGACTAGCAATATGAGCTCTACTTGATTAGTGGTAAAAGTTGCTTAGAAAAACTTGTCATATAAAAAAGTAGTAAATCCCGACTTGGTTTATAGTAAAAGTGAGGGATTTTATATTAAAAAATTGTTGAAATCCAATAATTATAGATTGATGATATAATTTTAAGTTTTTGCACAATGTGGTGTTTGAATTACAAGGGGTCCTTAAAGATGGAATTGCTAATACGTTGTTTGATATTGCAACCCTTGTAGCCTGGTTAACTTGGGCACTTGTTCTAACCTTGAACAAGGAACCCGTGCTAGTTTCTGGGCTGTCCGATGGCCGTTTTTCGTTTTTGAAGGGCTCACGTTTTTCTGCAAATATCTCGAGAGTCGAGATAGATCAACAACTGAAATTTTGACATGTGACCGTGTTTAACCTTCTGCAAATATCTAACGGTCCGGATCATGATTTCGGGTCCCATAAATTAAAAAAAATTGAAAAATTGGACTGTCCAATGAGGACGTCCATATCATTATAGCGACAGGCATCTATCCGTTTCAGATGAGTTTGTCTGATTGAAATCTACCACTTTTTTTGACTTTATGACTTCATGAAACAGACATTATTTGTCTTCATGCCATTTAAAATGGACACCGTAAAAGCTTCAACCAAACATGCTAAAACCAGATTCAATAAGTTTTAAGCCAATAAGAGGAGAAAAGTTGAGATGCTAAACTGAAACTGGGAGTCCGATTTACGAACCGTCAGTTCTTGCAAGTTAATCTCGCCTCGAGCGAAGTGCTCGCGCTGATTTTCAATATTTCCGGAGGCCGTTACTCGTTCCGGATCCCCAGCGGGCCGTTTTCAATCCTAAGTGTTGGAAAATCCTTTTTTATTTTTATTTTATGTTAGTAAAACTATCAGATACTATTATCGAAGAATTATATGACGTCAGTAAAATGAATGTTTAGCGACGTTTTTTTGTAAAAGTCGGTAATGTTTAACTCTATTTTTAGGAAAATTAAAAATAAGAGTCCTTTATCGACGAAATTAGCGTCGAAAAATTTTTTGCCGACGTTTAGAGGTTGATAGACTTTTTTATTTATTTTAAAATTAAAAATAAAATAATTTTTACCGATGAAAATCTGTTTTTTGCGATAAAAAAATAAAGGTATTAAAATTTCCCAAAATTTCCCACCTTTGTTTTTCCATCTCCCGCCAGAAGCCCTCTTTTATCTTTCTCCTGCTCCTCTCACTCTCTCTGCTCTGTCTCGCTCTCTCTGCTTCCTCTCTCTCTCTGCTATTTCTCTCTCTCTGCGCTCAATCTCGCTCACTCTCTCTCTCGCTCGATCTCTCTCTCGCTCGATCTCTCTCTCACTCTCTCTAGACCTCTCCCAGGCGCACGATGACCACAACAGCAGAGCGCGCGAAGGAATTTCAAAGTGGCATCATCATCCTTTCGATCTTCTTTTCCATCGAGTTTTCCTGGAAAAACTTGGTGGCGTTTTCATCAAGTTTTCTTTCTCTGAAATCATGCCAACAGAGCCCAGCCCGGATTTTCTTTTTCTCTTTCGCTCTTACTCTGGCGACTATCAACACATAGATCTGGCGACGGAACCCTCTGCAACTTGAGATTAGACCAATGCTCTGTCTTCTCTGCAAATCAGTCAGTGGGTTCTCCACACAGAGGCTTGAATCCCTACAACGAGCAGAGTGATAGCTTGAAGAAATGGATGTCTCAATCTGAGCAGCAACAGTTTCGTCACAGCAGAGAGATTGCTTGAAGACTGACCTACCAGAACCTCCTCTGCCTGGGCCAGCTTTGCCATGCCATTAATGACCGCAACTGCTCTTTGCAAAATTCTCTAGGTATAATCTGTGCTTTTGTTTGTTTTTTCTTTTTTTTTTTTCATTTTCATGTTTTTCGGGGTCCTCAAATATATGGACAGAGATGGAAATCAGGGCTCCATTTTGTAGTTTTTGGGGACTTATTGTGGATTTGGGTTTTTAAGTTTGTGAGATTTGGATTTAGTTTTGGGGTGAAAGAACGGAATTGGTTCCATGAGTAATCCTAGGCCCTGCATTATACTTATTTTTGCAGATTTCACACGATCTCAATAACAATCTTCCCTCCCTTTAGAAGTTTTTAAGGTAATTCGTCCTCTTAAAAGTTCCATTCACATAATTTTATTCTTCATCATCAATTCTTCCATTCTCTTCTCAATTTCACTAAAAGTGTCAATCAATTAAAAGACCCTATTTTTTCTTGATTCAAAAACCCCAATTTCTGCTGGGATTTATTTTTAGTAGATTCTCTATGGAGAAACATTAAAAAACCTACTCTTGTGTTTATTTTGGTGGAATGTTAGCTTGTAAATGGGAATAATTTGCAGGGTTTTTGGAGTGATTACAATGTTGTGAAAAAAGGTGCTTTCCCAATGATTGAATGAAGACTTGTTGAGATAACACACAGCTATGAACAACAAATGTAAGCTTGACTGTGGGTTAGGTTGGATCACCGTACTACCATGTATAGAAAATCTATGGGCTGAAAAATATTCTGAAAGATTGTATCAAATCTACTTTGGAAACTATATAATAATTATGTCTTGTAAATGGCACCCTGATTTCACCTTATTATTGTTGTAGTACAATTTCTTTTGTATGGATTTAATCTGATTCTGTATTGTGGTCTTGGAGCGATGCTCTAGAGAACCCTTTTATTCATTAATGAGCAAGATAAAAGATACTTAGACTTCATTTCACATGAGAATCTGATAAAGTTAGTTAGCTGGCAATTTCTGCAATATGGTTTCTATACGATTTAAGACATGGGTGAAAGGATAAAGGTGGTTACAGTTTGGATGTTCCCCTAAGCTTACTTTTGAAGGAAAATTTTGGGCTGCTTGATCTTGACAGGAGTGAGGTCAATGTTAGGGACCATACTGACTTAGGCATGCATGTCTTGTGTTTTGTACATGCATTAATTAATTCAAGACCAATAGGATGAGTGCCCTACTGCATAGATATATTCTCCATGCAGCTTAACCTGCCCTTTTATTCTGAGATTTTAATATTACAATAGATAAATAGTAGTTCATGCAAGTATAGACAAAGGAAAGCCACCGATACAACAAACAGTAATTCTACATCAACAGTTTAATATATTAACATGAATATAATGCTACTAACAGGCTATGTTCTATACAAAGTACAAATGGCTGCACTCATTTGGGTAAGGCTTTGGCTTTCAACGATTATGCAAATGATCATATGTATGCATGTCATGTACATGCTCTCTTTCCTTTCGAATTTTTTCTTTTTCTTTTTTTGGTGTTGGGTAGGTTTAATGAATATAGTTTTTGTGCATGACATTTTTTTTTCAGCTAATAAATTTGTGCTAGAATTTAAGTAGCTGAAACTTGTAATTGATGGAAGAATCATAACTCTTAACTGTAAGTCCAAAATTGGAGTATTCTTGCTACATTGTTGTCAGCTATTCTTCACCATGTGCATGTTTAGGACTCTAAATTTGTCAAGCATTGGTCAAGAAAAAACTGAAAATAAAATTTGAAAAGGAAAGGCATCAAAACTTTGAGTAGTCCTGTCTGACCAGTTCAAAATCTGAGCCCCAAAATACTTTGGCCTGGCCAGTTAACAGACCCCACAAGCAATGTGTGTAATGCAAGTGCTGATGTAAGTGGTGAAACCTTCTAATATGTATTTGTGTGTCTGCTTATTCATGTATATTTGCATTTACATGAGGTACAATCTAAGCAGGAAATATGATGAATACATTCACAGTTGAGATCACTCGGACACAAACGTGGCTTGCTACTCATACTCCAAGGAATGGTTCTGCTAGATGCAAATACCGGGAGAGAAGTAGATTTTTCTTATGAATTGCAAAAACCTTATTATGAGTTATTAATTTTAATGTGTGCGTGTTATCAAGACAGCTTGAATACACTAGACAAATGAGAATAAAGGGCCCATTGCAAAATACTGGGAACATCAATTTGATAATTTTAAAAATAAACTTGGGGTCTGTGAATGAGGTTTTGTGTTTGTGGATAACACCTGTAAGTAACAGTTGTTCTGTTCTTTGAAATAAGCAATTACATGAAATTAGAATAGATTCACAGGTAAAACTTTGTGCAGGGCAACCAAGTTCTAAGTTCACAACATCCAAATAGAGCCTTCTACATAGCCAAAATGCATCCATGTCTCAAACAGGACTCAGACTATGGCTAAGGTCTGCGACATGAGTTACATTTTCGTCTTGATTTCCACCTTGAAACTGTACAGTTTTCATTCCAATGTGACATTGTTCCTCTAGTGAATCCATTCTGCAGTTTTGAATTTGAGTGCACTTAGACTGGTGGGCAGACAATTAGACCTTACTGAGAAGAAAATAAGAAAATGGATAATCAAAAGAAGGTAGGCTTTCAAGCTTCAAACGTGCATTGCCTTTCCTTCATCCTTTATTAAATAGAAATGATTGACAGATTCTGTGAATACATATTTAGAAACAGAATAGTATGAGATCTGATCTAATTAGCCCAGGCCAGCTCTATTTACACCCAATTAATCTTTCATTTGTGTTGTCCAATCGATCATGATGTGCATAGCATACCCATTTCATATCTTTGAGGGTTGTCTTTTCTATTACTTGAGTCTGGTGTGATGGAATGTTGTATTGCTTTATCTTTTTGGTCAACCTTCTCAAACTGCTCTTGTATGTTTGACGTGTGATGACATGCTGTGTGATGACCTGTGTGGTCCACCAACTTGTGGTCTTCCTTATCACTTGCTACTTACTAATGATACTTGGATCTAAACAATAATATTAGCCATGCAATCAGATCATTTGATTTTTAATAGGTTGGGTTTACTGAACATTGTTGGCTTTGAAATTAGATTCCCTAAGCTTGTTAGATGAATGTTGCATCTTATTTGGCAGATCATTTATTTTTTTGTTCTTTAATTACTATTTCAAATACTAATCTCATTGAGGACTGGAAATTGTTGTATTGTGCAAACCCCAATTCTAATTCACATGTGAGTTAATGTATCTCTCTTTTTAAAAAAAAAAAATATTTTTGCAGGAAAGAGTAGCTAGCTTGTATGAGGATAACCCTTCAATTGCAAATAAAGATTTTTTTAGCTTGTATGAGGTCATAAATTTATCTTTTTCAATGATGAATTTTTTTCCGTCTCCAATACCTTTTAGAGACAAGCCTTTGGCAACAAAACGGGTGACGAAAAATTCTCGACTTAATTAGTTTCGGTGACGAAATGTGTTTACATTTTGGGACAAATTTATGTCGTCCTTAAACCCCAAATTTCTTGTACTGAGAGATGCTGGTTGCCTTGAACCAAACATATGTCATGAAGGGAGGCCATGCACATCACTCTCTTGTTTATACTACTAAACAACTAAATTAACTGCATGGAGAGACTTTGAAAAGGAGGCTAGCTGAAACTTGTTTTGCATTGTGACACAGTTACTTTTAATGGGGTTCCAAATGATGTTGAGTCTTCAAACCCAACCTGCTCTTGTGGGGCTGGAAAGTGCATTGTTCTAACTGAAAAGGATGGGAAAGATGCTGGTAAGACGTACTTTTCCTGCCCTGTTAAAAAGGTAGTACTTATTACTTGAATCTATTTTATTTGTTTCTCTTGATTTGTCAAGAATTTGCCTTCTATTGTTCAATGGAACTTGAATATGAATATAAGAATATCATTTACTAAACAAGAAAAATGTATGACAAAAGAAATGTATGAAGTGTAGTTGTTATTTGATAGAATCAAAACAAGGACATGATTTAAGTATTTCATAAGTCTTTCCATGTCATCCCACATTTCTTTAGATACAAACTTAAATGTTATACAAGCTAATATTTATCCCATTCTTTAGGTTGTCACTCAGACTTGATCAAGGATCCTGAAGGGGCCTACTCTCAGCTCATACATTTGTAAGAGGTTAACAAACAAGACGAGGAAGTGTCTTCCATGGAAATAGGCCCTGCCAAGACGAGCTTTGATACTAGTCAGGCCATGAGAAGTTATGTTTTCCATGGTAAGACAAGATTTGATACTAGTCAGGAAGTGACTTTATATACACATGTATATCAGTATATGTGACATTCTTTCCTAGGTTATGTATTTTTTTGTGTTATATGTGAGAGTTAAGATGCACTCAATTATGAGCGGGTATGTATTCCAGCATCGTTTTGCAGTAAGTGAATTCACATTTTCATTATGGGGATTTTTTGCAGCTATACTTGGAAGATCTATGCAAACAGTTACTGAACATGTGATCAATTTATAACATCTGGAGGCACTTGAACAAGGAACAGAAAGAACTCAAGCAAAGATATCTTCAGATGTTTTACAATCTTCAACTTATGAACTTGGTGAGTTGAGATGAACTGATTTCTGGGTATCCCTAAAACATAATATGCATATACATGTGTATATAAATATATTATGAAATTCTGGTGCATTCTTTTTCTTAGTATGCATATACTGATATACATGTCAAGTATTTTATTCAGCAAACAAACTCCATTCCTAGCTTGAATCTTCTTTAGCCCACACAGAATGATTTCAAATTCAGTAATCGATACTACTAAAGAAACACATTTCTTACAGTGGAAAAGACTAGTTCTCTCTAGGAATGGTAAAACAACTGCGATGGAAAAGGCTTAGAGTCTAGTTCACTGTTGGTTTACTTGAATACAGAGGCATCTTTTTTCATGTTTCTACTTGTAAAAAGAACCACAATGCCGCTGATTTTCATTTTATTTAGTTTCACATGAGTTTGAATATCAAACTCTCACAGCCCTCTGGCCAAGTAGAACTGAGATTTTGCAGCTACACTATGGTCTTAACTATTAAAACTACACAAAAAAAATATATTAATAATGCTGCTGAATCGTTTCAGCCGATTGATTGCACTCTAATGGCAACAAACTCTTGTATGATCTGCATAGGAAGCATTACATCATGTGTAAGTTGCACAGACTTGGATATGTGCAAAATCTGAAATTGGTACAATACATTTGATTTGCGAATCTCAAAAACATAGGTTTCACAAATCCATCCTATGATTGAATATAGTTAAATAAATGTTCACTTTCAAGAAAAGAACAATATGCAAGTATAAATTGAACTAACAATCAAGTAGCAAACATTTTAGTACTTTAGTTACATATTAAAAGAAGAAAAAAAAAAAAAGTGCAGCAGCATTTTATCAACTGCACAACAGAGTTTAATTTAGTAATGCAGAATAGATGAAGAATCTCAGTATCATGTCCTACAAGTGTTCAACACTGGTGGGTTGCTCATTCTAAAGAATCTGTGCCACATACTATCATGCTCAAGCAAGACACTTTTCAAAAATAAAAAATAAAAAACAGAAAAACTAATTTGAGAAAATAAATAAAATATGGTCCCTGACTCCTCTAAGATTGAGGTTATGGTGCATTGGTGGTCCCAAATATCTAACCATGGTGCGATAAAGCTTAACCTCTAGATGGGTGTTTCAATGTTCCCAAAAAGTCTCTCTCAATGCATTCTTTTTAGGAGCAAATGTTGTATTCATGGGTTCCACTGACACAAGTGGCAAGAAATAATTCTCCAATGGTCTGGTTGGCTTTCAGGGAAGCACGGTTAGTGGCACAAGTGGGTGTGCAGAGAGGTTTTGTTTGGTTTTTATAAGGTCTCATGAAGTTGGTTTCAGGCAATCTAGTTTAGTGCTATGAGTAGAGCTCTATGTTTGGAGGATTTTTATTATTCCATAACCTCCTGATCCTAGGCAGGATTATAGTGACTTTGGAGACACTCTGTAGCAGTGGGCTTCACACATTTAAACAATAAGCCATTTGTACTACTAGTATAACTAGAGTCAAATTACTATATGTTACCCTGCTCTCTATTCAAGAATGATGTGGTTAAACGCAGACACCATCATATTTCTGTGGGTCTTATCCTATCTTTTCCATAGTGGTCTTCCTTTGTATTTTTTGGCCCCTGGCTTTTGATATAAACTGTGGACAACATGAAAGAACCCATGAAAGTGTAAGAAAAAGAATACCTGCGTCTTCATTGGATCCCATTATTTGGCCTCCCAATTAACCAAATTGAGAGCTAGTTCTAGGATATATCACAATAAAAGCTAGGATATAATTGAGAGTTCTAAAATAACAGAGCCAAGGAGATTGGTATTTGTATTTATCTTTTTCTTGATTGATTGTCATATTAGCTAGGTAATTAACTTTTATTTCCTTTCTGCTGCTGATCAATGGAAATGTTAATATGGTTTTAAAAAATACCCTGACTTTTGTTGGGATATTTATTTTCAGGAAAGTGGCACATATAAAGGGAAGAAATTCAATTCTATTTGTCATTTCCTCGGTTACCAGGCTCGAGGTTCATTGCCATTAAAGTTTGACTGTGATTATGCTTATGTACGTTTTTTTTTTCACTTGATGTAATCCCATGATTTCTCTTTTGATAATGAAAACAAATAGCTAAATCTAGCATAGATCACATGCAGGTACTTGGCTATGTTTCATATCATCTTCTAGTTGCTGGATGTAATGGTTACATGGCTACAGTGGCAAACCTTAAAGATCATGTCTCCAACTGTTGATGGACACAGAGAAGTAGATTGATGGAGGGTCGGTTGCAGACTTCTGGGGTGTTGGCCTTCTTTTCAGTTTATTTGTATATATATATATATATATGTATATTGGACATTTATATGAGACTGTATGGTTATTGATTGTAATATTTGTTTAATGAGATGAATGATTTAATGAAAAATGAAGATGGTTGTTTTTTATATAGTAAATTTTGTTTCATTGCATTTTTTATGTTGAATATAGGTATTTGAACAGGCGTATAAACAGGTTTACAGGAAAATAATACTGAAGGAATAAATATAGATTTTTTTTAAAAAAAGACTTTTGCCAACGAAAATTTTCGCCGGCAAAAATTAAATTAAAAAATAAAAAATAAAAATTTACAAAAACAATTGTCGACGAAAATTTTCTTCTGCAAAAATAAAACAGAAAAATTTACAAAAACAATTGCCGATGAAAATTTTCGTCGGTAAAAATAAAAAAGAAAATTTTTTAAAAATAATTGCCAATGAAAATTTTCTTCGGCAAAAATAAAAAAGAAAAATTTTAAAAAACAGTTGTCGATGAAACTTTTCCTCGGCAAAAATAAAAAAGAAAAATTTTTAAAAACAATTGTTGACGAAAATTTTCGTCGACAAAAATAAAAAAGAAAAATTTTTAAAAATAATTGCCAACAAAAATTTTCGTCGGCAAAAATTAAATTAAAAAATAAAAAGACTTTTGCCGACGACTATTTTCGTCGGCAAAAGTAAAAATGAAAAATTTTGAAAATTAAAATGATTTTGCCGACTTTTTTTTTTCATCAGGAAAATAAAAAAGAAAAATTACAAAAAAAATAAAATACTTTTATCGACGTTTTTTTTCGTCGGCAAAATTTGAAAAGAAAAATCTTTAAAAAATAAAATGATTTTGCTGACGTTTTTTTGTCGTCGGTAAAAGTCAAATAAATCGTCGGTAAAAATGTTTTTTTTGCCGATGAAAAAAATTTTCGTTGGTAAAAGGCTTTGCTGACCACTTTTTACCAACGACTTGCCGACGAAAATGTGACTTTTGGCGACGAAAAAATTCGTCGCCAAAAGTTAAGGTTCTTGTAATGCAGGGACTAAGTTGTGTCAAGGACTTGAATTATAAGGAGATAAGTAACAAAGTTGGGATTATGAGAAAAGGGGAGAGAGATTAGTGTAATATGAAAGAGTTCTAAGGATTATTTAAATTTTGGGTAAATTAGCCAACAGTCCTTGAGCACGGTCTTCTAAGGCATCCAGTCCAACAACTTTTTCTCAAATGTCTATACTCCAGATAGCTGGAGATCGATATTTTGGTGAGAGGTCCTTAATATGCCATGTCGTATATTTTCATGACTAATTTGCCCCTTTCAACCCTCATTCCTAGGCCAAGTTCTCTCTTATTCTCTGATATCCCAGAGAACTTCTTCCTTCTTTTTCTCTCATTTTTCATTTTCCGTTCCTTTCCATGGTTGTGGAGTGTCGTTGCAGAGCACCTTCCGTCACCACCATGACTTCCGATTCTCTAGATCTTTTTCATTTCTTCAAAGATAGAAACGGTTTTACTTTTTCTTACTCTTTCATTTGAATTCTCTTCCAAATATCTCTCTCTCTACAACTTACTCTTTCATCTTAAGTCTCTTCCAAATCTCTCTCTCTACAACTAATTTGAAAGAGAGCAGTTTGCTTTTTTGCTTGTTTTCCCTCTCTCTCTTTTCTCGATTGGATCATGGTCATCAAGTGCTCTTGTTTTGGTTTTCTATTTTTATTATAATTTGATTTTCCGTATTTTGACTTTTGGTGTCGCCGAGCTAAGATAAATTTTCCAGAAACTCTGATAAACTGGACAAAAACACAGATAAATTTGCCAAAACTCAGATAAATTTATCTGAATTTTGGCAAATTTATCTGAGTTTCTGGCAAAACGTAGACAAATTTATCTGAGTTTCGAACAACTTTTTGAGTTTCGAACAAATTTTACCAGAGTTTGGACCAAAACAAATATATCCGAGTTTGAAAAAAATAAACTCATTTAAAGTCCTTTTTATTTGATATCATACTAAGACAACTCAGTTAGGTGATGATGGACACAGGAACTCGTTTTGAGGTTGTGGCTGTAGAATACATGGGTTCGATCATTGAGCCTCCATAGATAAACTATGCTAGGAAATGGGGTCCTACAATAAACTACATCGAGGAGTCAAATGTAGTGGAGAAGGTTCCTGATAAACTCAAGTCTTCTCTGGAGAATCTGGTTAAGGTTTTCCCAAAAGAGATTTATGAGGAGGAAAGGTCTACAGGACCCAAAGATGAAGAGAAATTATAATAGAGATGAGATGTGATGATGAGAAATTAATTAGAATGGAGATGAGATTTGAGTGTGTGGTCAGGAAGAAATGTTTAGTATTTACTATTTTATATTAGAATTTGATCTGGCATATATTGTTTTATATTTGAATTATTGCTGAGTTTTGGAAAATTTATCTGAGTTTTGCCAAAACTCAGATAAATTTGTCTAAGTTATGCTTTTGCTGATGTGTACAAGGGCGTTTTTGTCTTTTTCAATGAGTTATTTTTATAAGAGGATTGCCGTCAGTACGATAAAATATTGTGGACCGTTTGTAGTAAAAATCACAGTTGAGGGACCTTCGCCCATATGCCCCTGAAATTTTCTAAACAAATAGGGTCCACCGAAGATGCAAACAATACATAAGAGAAAGAGTAGAAAATGTTAAAAGAGGAAAATAGAGGGCCCGCAATGAGGTGGGACCGTGGGAGAGAGGGCGTGAGCTTCATAGTTAATACGGTGGGAATTTCTTGTAGGTATACTAGCAACGGGCTGAGCCTGGGCCAAACAATAAAAATAGATTTAATTTTATTAGTTTCTTTAAAATATTACCGATAAGAAATAATGTAAAATAAACAAATATATTATTTGGAAAAATGACTAAATTAATTTATTTATAAATCTAGATTGAAATGCTATTATCATCTAACATTGAAATTGTTATAAATTAAAAGAACTATATAAAAATAGAAGAATGATGATGATGATTGAAGTTTTTTACTAAAAAGCCCAGAAAATAAAAATTGAACTCTAGTGCACATGATAGATATATGTCAATCTTTCATCAAATAAGTCACGTAGATAATGTAAATAACTTAAGATGGCTATGATCTTAAATCTATCAAATCCTACATAGATTAGTAAAATATTTATTTGGTAGGTCCCACTCAAATGGTACATGATTTAGATTTATTGAATTCCATAAAATTTGTGTGAGGTAACACATAAGTGAAAGAGTCTGATAGTTTTGGGTCATAAGATCTGCATAGTGGGCCCCCTTAGAAGCGTCTTGTGTGTTATACATGCAAGATAGAACTTTAATTGCATTTTGCAACCACTTGTTGGTAGCATGTGATTCATATAGGTGGAACCACCAATGGATGGCCCTCCATGCACAAGGTATCACGTACTTCTTTTTTGGACTATTGATCACTTAAAATATGGTCCACATGAGGTAATATCAAACAGGTCACTATGTCAAAAAGCACATTTACCGACGGCCAAAGCCCGTCGTTTTATCAAAAGCACGACGGCTAACACCGTCGAAAAAAATGGGTCGTTTAATAAAAATGACCGACTATACTCGTTGGGAAATTTAAAAATTACCGACAGGTACGGACAGTCCCGGTTTTCGACGGTCATTAGCCGTCTGTATTTATTTTTTCTAAATTAGTGGGGGAAAAATAAAACGATGGGCCATGGCCGTTAATTTTTTTAATAAGAATTTTTTAATTATTTTAAACAACCTGCAATTAATTTTATAAAATTGAATAGAGTATCAATTATAGAACCATCCATTTTCCATCCATTAAAAGGGCTCAAGTGTGCTCAAAACACTAGTAGTTAAAAGTTCATCCATCCATTTAATATGTAAACTTACATTATCAAAATAGTTATGAGAAACAACAAACTTAACAAAAAATATATATATTTCATATGACCACTACCACGGTTCCACGTATGAATGTAAATGCAAAAAAACAAAATCATTACATATATCATTGTTTGCAGTAAAATTAGTCAGCCACAGTTCTAAAAATCGGCCATGAAATAATATTGCCCAAAGTCAAATCCCAAAAGTCGTGTCTCCGCCCAACAACAATTCATCAGCCTTCAAGATACCATCTATAACAATCCTATAGCAGCCCCCCTCATCGATCGACAAACTCATCACATGGCCAACCGCAATAGCAATCTCCTTCCTCAAATATGAAAGCAGCCCACACGAACCCTCTCTTGTATGTGAGGTGTTGTTCTGGTTCGTGGACATGCGTACCTCTTCACACGGGGAACCATCCTGGGCCTACTCAAAGTATTAGAAATGCATGATATTAGTAGCTCATCAATGTATCTCATCAATTTAAATAATTCATTAAATTACTGAATCAATTATGTAAAAGAAATTACTTTATAACTGAGATGAACGTACAAGTGGAAGAATATTGAATCCCACCTTGGGAAAGAACTTGTTTGATCTTATCAATTTCCTCTTTCAACCGTTTCACTTGAGTCTGAAGGTGTGCATTGGCTTCATGTTCCTCCTCCAAGGCTCTCTTATAAGGAGCCGAATGTTGCATGGCTGTCTTCGACACACCCATGCCTAAGCCGAGTACACGTCCTTTGCCATCACGACCAAATACCTACTAAAAAAATTAAAATAAGATATAATGTCAACAATAACATAAGTAATATTACCGACATTAAAAGATACTGCAATTAAAAGATCCTAGCAACACACAGATCAATTTCACAAACATGTGGTATGCGAACCCTAGTCTCTATGGATCTACTGAGATATCTATTCTAAGTTCAAAGTATTAATGGAATAACACTTCTAGATTAGAATGACATTCATAAGCGGGTTCATATATAAATGAAACGATAAGATTTCTCCCCTAGTTTACAATCATTTTAGTCATCCAAGTATAGAGTTATAATTGCCAAACCGAGAGAAATAAGGAGCTGGCTTACACATGATCATTAGGTGGAATTACTTGGTTCAGATAAGGTGACCTGCAGAAGTGTTTGTGCAACATCCTAATGAAATCACTATCGTCTGTATTTCACTGTTCCTTTTCAAGTGAATACAGCTTTGGCTCCATAACTGATTGGTCAAAGGTTTTAGCTAAATTTGATGAAGCACAAGCAGATAGGATTAATGATACACATGATCAATTAGTTATGGATACAAATGTGATTTGTACATTTCAGTGACTGCATATAAATTGCAATATATTGTGTTTGATGAACTTTAGACTATCTTGGAAGTTCATCCTATTTTGAGGGGTTTTTTTATCTATTTAATTTTTTAACACATATCTATTGAAAAGAAATTTACCTTCGCAACTTCATCATTGTCTATATCACTTTCCACCATGAATCTATCAGATTCCCACGTGCTGTAATAACGGCATCCTGCAAATTAAATGATAAATAAGAGGCAATTAAATGGTTTTTTCTGCAAGGAAGAGAGTAATAATGCAAGCTTTTTTGTGATACTATGGATAGATCAAATGTAGTATCTTCTGTAATTGTATCCTTAATAAGGCTCTCTATCTGCGAGTGCAAAATTACGATCTTCGAACTATAAAATTTTCCATTTGTTCTTTCCATTTTACAGTTTAGAGAAGGATAAGAATTATAGTTGCTTTTGGGTTCGCTGTGCAAAACTTATCCGTGCAAGTGTCTCATAGTCTCAAAATGAATTATAGTATTGAGTAGTGAATGCAACAACATGTTATTTTTATCTACTGTAGTTTTGAGTCACACAGATAAGTAATCATGCGAGTACCCTATGAGAGATGAGAACGAGTACCCTATGAGAGATGAGAAGGGTTAGGGTCCGGCCATTTGCGACCTTGATGGAGGAGGAATCGCATATTGGAAGAGGGGGGATGGAGGGGAGGGAATTTTTTTGGAGGAGACGAGTGTTGGTTTTGTTGGGGTACCAGTCGTGGGATTTTAACCTTTTGTAAACTTAAAAGATAAGAGGGCTGCCCTGGATCGTCGTCAAGTGCAAATAACTCGTCACAAAAATGTGACGGCCACTATGAGTCGAGTCTACAGTGATTCGGGAATTTCTTCTTTTGACCTAGTGTTCATCCATGCAACCACATTTAGTAATGATTTTCACATAATCCTTCACAAATTTCTATAGGGAGCCCATTGATAGATGGTGTACACATGAATCATATCACATGATCTTTCAGAATATTGTCCTTTTAAACATGACCCACACGCGTCATGAAAGATCAAAAGCAATAATCTAAGAAGATATTGGTTACTTCCATATTTGTAGAAAATTGATTTGAGAGATTTTAGGAGTTGTTTGAGAGAGATTTTAGGGGAGGTGAGAGACTAGGAAAGTGATTTGGCACCTTAAAGATCATGTGATGCTGATGTAGTGCCCTTTAGAGCCTCCCTCCCTATTGCTTTAATATATATATATATATAGATAAAACTAGCAACAAAGGCACATACTTAACTCGGGCCCAAAAATGAAGATATATTAAAATTTAATTTTGTTTCTCGTGTTTGTGTTTTTGTTTAATAGTTTGGATTGGAAGATCTTTGTGTGTGTACAACCCATTCGTTATGATTAAGGGCATGTCAAAGTGTTGCTTGGTCACAAGTATCATTCTTGTTCTTCAATTATCGGCTTTCGGCTCCAAAGATTGTTGCGTTTTTATCAAATTTAGATTGTTGTTGTGATCGGTGCCTTTAGGGGTCGTTTGTCTACACCCATTTATATATGTAAATGGTGAATATGTGTAACATTTACGTATCAATCATGTTTGTCTATAATTATTTACCCATCTTGCGTGTAAATCAGATGTGTAAATGGTGTGAAAATGAGCCCATTTTCACACCAAGATTTGAACACATGTTGAGGTGCGCTTTTAAAGAATACCCGTTGTTGGAGGTGGACAGTTTGGTGTTGGGGCATTTCCGTAAAATAGGTTCCAGGTTCGAAACCCCCTCCAATGCATTAGAAAAATAATAATAAAAGAGGTATCAAAGTTTGGGCAATTCCATGAAAGAGATTCTGGGTTCGAAACCCCCCTCCGACACATTAGAAAAATAATAATAAAAGATGTCTCAAAACGGATGATTTTAAGGGACAAGATTTGCAAGATAAAAAATAAATAAAGTGGCTCCAATGATTTTAAGGGACAAAATGCATATTGATAATAAAATTTTTAAGGGACAATCTATAAGATAAATATCTCAATGATTTTTCTATATTAACTTTTAACTAGTTAATTACTTTATTATTTTAGTTTTCTTCCAATATCTCAATGACTTTTCTAAAGTCATTTATTATTACAATACTTTAAAAATCTTTAAACATGTGAATATGAATGTAAAAGAGAAGGAATAAGTATTTGAGGATTTTACCGGAAAAAAACACTTTATCTGGTCATGTTACGCAATCAAACATTTTAGCATGTGCAGCACCAATTAGCACAATTGGGTGCGAATTTCATTTTCTTTTACCAGAAGAGCACATCATCATCGCCGACCTTATTTACACTTGAATAAGGTCGGCGATGACCTTATGTTTACTTGAATTTTTTTGTACATAAAGAGCACATTGTCGGTGCCGACCTTATTTATACTTGAATAAGGTCGGCGATGACGCTGTTCGCGATCCTTTTTTAGGGCAAAAATCTCTGTTTCACGTATTATTCTCTTCTCCCTTCCACCATTGCGTCGAGACTAACCTAGGACGAGGGCGAAGAACAGTTGCTTCCATCTATCCACAACCACCAGCGTTGTAACTGAATTTCTCAACATCTGCTCATAATCTCATCGTTGTTTCAATCAACTGTGATTGAAACCGACGCTCCAGAGGTTAGGAATCCTTGAATCCTTGTCAATTTTTTTTGTATTTTCACTTCCGTTTGTTTTCCCGCCTTCCCGCATTTGATATCTAACTGCATGGTTTGTTATCTTCAACGTTGTATTCGATTTGTACATTTGTTGTTTGCATTGATTAGGGTTTGTATATTTCAAATTTTGGGTTTTTTCGGTTGAGAAAGAGGATGGATGAATGGGTTTTGTTTTAACACTAGCAGAAAGGTTTGAGTGAGTTATTTTTGTTTTCCAAACTTGAGGATGTTATATGCGGTCAAATGGCAGTAGTGGTTCATTCGTTCCTTTTTGTGTTTCTTCATTTTGACAATGTGAATGGGTTGTTCATTCTGTTTCTTGAATTTGATTTTACGAACTTGGAAGTACTCTGTACATAGCATGTGTAAATCGCACATCACCCTTGTAGGTCTAAATCCCTAAAGCTGACAAAGTGTACCCAAACAAGTGTAGGACTGTATTGTCTGCACATTCCCAAACAAGTGTAGCCAAATGCTTACATATATGCACAAATTTACTCTAGAATCTTAAATAATCAACACTGCACCACTAAGGATTGTTTCAGGCAGAGATCATTAAGGAACTACATTGTTAGTTCTTTGGACAACCAAATCTGTCATTTTATACTTATCTAAGCCTTTAAGAATTATTCCACAGATGATGCATTTGAATGAGCCAAAACTACAATTTAATTGGAAAACACTGGTAGAATGGATGGCTATCACTTTAGCTTGGGATTTGTGATGGTGAAGGGATGATACTACATTCCAGAGTTTCTGCTAAGAAATCAAGAACATAATTTTTCCCTTTATGTGGTGTCCAATTTTTATGCTACTCCGGACACATACCAGCAACAGATGGTAGCAATCTGTTTTGCGAAAAACTTGTAATCAGCTGCATTTCAAGGTTCATCCAAATAACCCATAAACTTCTGATGGTGTATTATTTGTTTGTTTTGGCTGCTTAGTTGATGTGAATATCATGCACGTTGAGTTATGCCATACGATTGAATGCCAAACCATTCAAACTCATTCAACATTATTGATTGATTTTATTAGGGTTTAAATTACTACAGTGATATATGTGTTTTCATTTACCATTATAGGGGAGAGTATTGTGTGGTCGGTTTTGGATATTCGGCTTTCATAGTGTATTCATGCTTGCCTTGATAACATTAAATGCTATCATGTCTATTTTGGATATACACAGATGTCTAAAGAGAAGACAAGCAATGTTGAAGTGCCCCATAGGGAGGCTACTACCTCAAATGTGGCTAGTACCTCAAACCCACAGCCAGACATTTTATTGTGCGACCAAGAGCATCACATCTCCGCCGCTATTGAACAAGGCTTGGTATACTCTCTTCCGCAAAACCTATTTTCAATTGAACTTCCTTAATGATCTATGGCTAACGTTATTGAAACTGTATATTTTTTTCGCAGGAGTTTGGCACATATAGATGCTTTCCCACGAACCCTGATTATGGGAAATGGGACTTGAAAGAGAGACAGATGGAGTGGGTGCGGGAGGCCGGGCTATACCATCTTGCTCAAATGAGATGGATGAGGATTGACCATGCATTGATCATGGGGCTCATTGAGCGATGGAGGCCGGAGACGAACACATTTCATTTCCCATCCGGCGAGGCGACAATCACTTTGGAGGACGTAGCGTACATCTACGGCCTACCTATTGATGGTCCGCCCATGATGGGCCTAACATACACTCATTAAGAGATTGCAGATCTCTGTCGGGAGCTCCTTAGTAAGGTTCCCATAAATAAACAAGATTACAATGAGATCTCCCTCAAGTTCACGTGGCTGGAACGAGTATTTCGTCCCACACCGGAGCAGTTGAGAGAGAAGGAGATCCCGAATAAGGGAAAGAAGAAAAAAGGCAAAGGAGGGGCAAAGAAGACGACGACATCAGAGGCCGATGATAAGTGTAGAACTCGTGCCTATTGTTTTTTTTTTTTTTTGTGGCTGGACAGATTTTGTGTAATTCTCCAGGGGCACGAGGCCCCTTTTATATTCTAGAGTTGTTTAGAGAGTTTAGGCCCTACTCATGGGCCTCCGCGTGTTTAGCAAACCTGTATAGAATGCAAAACAAGGGTGTACAGTGGGAAGGGGTGAAGAAGCGTGAGACGCCCGACCCTACCGATGAGGGGGATTTTGTTGACCTTAAGCATAAGTCTCTTTCTGGCCCCCTCCAGCTTCTTCAGGTGAGCTTCGATTATTTATATCTTATTGCTTGTACTATTTATATGTTAATGTTCTAATGATTCCCTCTCTTTTAACAGATCCGGGCGTACACCAGAATGAAGATTGGTCGAGGTTTTAGTCTAAATATGCGCCAAAATCACGACATAAGGTTTCCCATAATGGTGACATGGGCTAACCGACTTGAGGGTCTGACCCATCTTACGACTGTGACAGAAGTGCGAAAGCAACTCAATTACCTCAAGTCCGAAGAGGTACAAAGAATGCATTTCAATTTTCCCATAACTTTCATACTTACTTTATTAGTTCCAACTTACCCAATGCTTCATGCACAGTTCGAATGGCAACCGTACAAAAAGTACGGTAAGGAATTTCTAAACCATGTGTCGAAGGCTGAGAGAGCACTCTTCATAACAGATTCTCCCCTTATATCATATTGGGTGTTGGAGCGTCACCCTATCCATAGGGTCATGAGGCAGTTTGGGCTGAGACAGACGGTGCCTCCACGTTTCGTTAGGCTCTTCGTGCGGAAAGAAAATAAGGGGAGATCTGTGATATATTGGAGTCTGGTGCATGATGAGGAGGTCAAGTCATGGGAGGCTCGGGTAAACAATGTGATGAAGAGAAGAGGTAAAACAAAAGGCGGGGAGGATGAAGAGGAATACATGAGATGGTATGAAGCGAATACCATCATGCGTATTGGCCGTGTCAGACCACATGACGGGCCACAAAGGAATCCTCCCCCACAGCCCGATGCCCAAGCTCCTACCATCCCACAGACTCGGGTATGACGTTAACACTCTTTGTATCCCTTAGTTTGCTTCACATTTATTTAGTTAATATATTGTCTAATGGGATTGTTTCAATATGTCTTAATGCAGGTCTCTCTCTTCCTCGACCACATCCTTCGGTCATGCGATCGTTCCCTCTCTGTAAATGTTGACCTTCTCTCCTTCACAAGTTCAATTAAGAAAAAGGTCGAGAGATTTAGGTCCAGATTTGGGACTACGTTCAAGGACTACGTCGAGACGTGTACTACTTCAGCATCTTCTGGAGATGATGAAACTCTCGAAAGGATTTTAATAACATCTAGCATAACTTTTTGCAAATTGATGAATTATATTGCCTTGCTTTCCTCACCCTTGCTATGCTTCATTTTGCAGACCGTCAGAACGCCTAAGCGTGCAAGGATTAAGGGGAAGTACTCAAAAAGCACCGCAAAGATGCCTCGATTTAATCTCGAGTCTCCCTTAGCAATAGAGTACTCCCAAGGCCAGGCATCAACCTCTCACACTTTGGATGAGGACGAAAAAGAAGAAGTTCATGCCCCCAATCTAGACGCAGCCTTCGGTGAAGATGATGACATCCCTATCGAGGATCTTATCTCTGTCTCGCCTAGTCCTAAAGGACATAAAACACCTCCGAATGTCACTTCCCAGGCAATCGTTGTATCCCCTGCATGGGCTACAATTGATTCATTGATATGGAGGTGCAAGCACATACCGAGGCTGAGGAAGATCTCGGATAGGTTTCTTGATTATCAGCATCCATTACCCCACTCGGGTTACATTCTGACTGATGTGGAGAAGGAAGTTTTGATGGATTTTTACAAATATTACACGCATAGGTAACTACAATTGCTGAAAACACTTCCGTAGTAATTCTTTCTCTGTTTGATATTTTACTAATTCAACATCACAACACTCATTGCATTGACATGAAAGATGAGTTGGATATGATAATCTCGTGCGTCAATTCTAAGTCCCTCAGAGATTTATTGGAAGAGGGCACTTGGATGGACTCGACTATCATATATTTTTGGTTTGAAGTCATACGGGAAAGGTGCAAAGATGTATACTTCGCTGACCCTAGTATATGCATAAGTGCAATAAAAAATCACTTTAACTAAGGCCTCAATAGGTTAAATATTCTACTTGTTTGATGTATGTGATGCTTGTCTTGCAGAGTTACTGGGAAAAGTGTCTAAAGACAGGAGATGACATGGCTTTCGGGCCAAAGGGAGAACGAGTAATGGACCTGGCTGAGTGCAAGACTCTGGTCTATGTAATTCACGCTCACAACCATTGGTCCTTACTCGTAGGATATGTCGATGAGCATTGCTGGGAATACTATAATAGTTCGAAGGGAGAGATTTGGGGCCATAAAACCTGTGAAAGATTTGTAAGTACATAATTGCTCTTGTCTTGTCAGGATAATGTTTGGATAGTAAATAGGATTTGAAAATTGAAGTATCATTCATTTTCACTATTTCATGGATAGGTATTGTGGCTTCAACAGAGATTCATGGATCACGGGTGGTCGGCCCCTATGCTGTGGACGATGACAACTAAGATGGATATCTTATTTCAAGACAATGGAAATGACTGTGGGATGTTCGCCTGTGCATTTGCAGAGCATTACGTATATTGTCGTCCCATCCAGTTTTCCCAGGCAGACATCTCTTATTTCCGACGTAGAATTGTCATTGACATTTTTGAGAATAATTGGATTCGAAATGCTTCAAGGCTTAACCTCCCTCCATTACCTATCTTGCCCCCTGATTTGCAGTAAACATTTCCCAGGTTTTTAACATTCTTCCAAATGCGTTGTAATGTAAATTGTAAACTAATAAATTACCGTGGTTTGTTTGTGGGTTTCACATGATGGAAATAGTTAACGCAATGTAAATTGTAAACTAATAAATTACCGTGGTTTGTTTGTGGGTTTCACATGATGGAAATAGTTGTTGTCTGTATATGGGATGTAATTGTATATGGGATGTTGAGTGAATGTCAATTGAATGCATATATTTGTCATTGATGTTGTCCACCATAATTTTATTCTTATTTCTCACATAGTTGTATTTTTGTTCAACTTGTCATACCAGCACTTCTTATTTTTTTACTTTTAAAATAAGATCATCACCGACACTGTAGCAGTAAAAATACTTGACAAAGCATGAAAAAGTTACAACTTTTTGTGACAAAATATTATATCTGCGTCGGTGATGACCTTTTTTTCTTTAAATAAGGTCATCACCGACGCTGTATTTGATTTCGCCAAAAAAAGTTACAACTTTTGTTTAAAATTAATAGACCTCTGCGTCGGTGATGACCTTAATTTACAAAGCTAAGGTCATCACCGACGCTGTATCCGATTTCCCTTTATAAAAGTTACAACTTTGGTTAAAATAAGGTACTTCTGCATCGGCGATGACCTTATTTTACAAAGCTAAGGTCATCACCGACGTCACTTAGAAAATTTACCAAAAACAGCCTGAAAAAGTTACAACTATTGGTTAAAAATAAGAGACCTCTGCGTCGATGATGACCTTAATTCACAAAGCTAAGGTCATCACCGACACTGTATCCGAATTTCGCTTGAAAAAAGTTACAACTTTTGGTTACTTCTGCGTTGGTGATGACCTTATTTTACAAAGCTAAGGTCATCACCGACGTCACTTAGAAATTTTACTAAAAACAGCCTGAAAAAGTTACAACTTTTTGTTGAAAATAAGAGACCTCTGCGTCGGTGATGACCTTATTTTACAAAGCTAAGGTCATCACCGACGTCACTTGGAAATTTTATTAAAAACAGCTTGAAAAAGTTACAACTTTTTGTTGAAAATAAGAGACCTCTGCGTCGGTGATGACCTTAATTCACAAATATAAGGTCATCACCGACGCTGTATCCGATTTCCCTTAAAAAAAGTTACAACTTTTGGTTAAAATAAGGTACTTCTGCGTCGGTGATGACCTTATTTTATAAAGATAAGGTCATCATCAACGCAGAATCCGAATTTCGCTTGAAAAAAGTTACAACTTTTGCTTATAATAAATGACTTCTGCGTCGGTGATGACCTTAATTTACAAAGCTAAGGTCATCATCGACCCTGTAATGAGTTCCACGAGCTGCATGGCTAAAATTCCATGCATAGCCTTTACGTCGCGTACATGCATTACATATCTTCCACGATAAAATATTGGGTTCCACAACAACTCTTTCGAAAAAAATAATAATTTATACAAATAGATCGCATTTTTTTAAAAAAATAATGGTACTTTATAAACATCCAAAAATGCAGCAAAAACCATCACGACCATTTTAATAAAGTTCCCATAAACATTCAAACAAGAAAAACTCTCTAAAAAAAAACAAAAAACTAAAAAATATTACATGAGCAACCCCAAAACATCAAATCCATCAATGTCATTGTGTAACTGGTGGATTTTTGCAGCTCCCACGGTTGTGACCCCTCTCTCTACATGACGAACAAGTACCACCCGTCGCTTGCGATTTCTATCTTCAACTCGGATCCTATTCTTCTTTGGTCGACCCGGTTGCTTGCTGGCCAATGGTGGAAGGACTCTCCTGGTGGTTAAAACCTGTTCCCATTGCTTTCTATCACGGGTGGCGTGAATGACATCTCTATATGTCTTCTGATACGTGCTTGTAAGGTACCAGTGCTCGCAAAACTCATATGGATTCATATTTCGCGCTTTCATGGCGGCAACAGCATGGCAACATGGGATCCCAATGACGTCCTATTTTCGGCACGAGCATGACCTGCTATCTAGATTAACTACATCAACATACTCTGAAGATTGCACTTGATATTCATTCAATGCCGCTACCCGTACCATCAGCCTTCGTGATTCTTCCATCTCTGTGGCTAGGTATTTCTCTGCGTACGGAGTTAGTAGTGAAGTGATGCTCTGTACTTGAGTTGACCGTCTCTGAAAGAGTTCCATAAGTTTTGCACGTATCTCTTCCACTTGCTTCGTAATCAGGAGCACTCGGGTGTCTTTTAGGAGACTATTTGTGCACTCTGCAGCATTGCTGGTAAGCATGTCATACCTGCATCCATGAGCAAATGCCGTTGCCCAGAACTGAGAGCCGATCGCATGGATGTAATTATATGCACGCTCATCTAAACTTTTTATGTGGTCCATGCAAGCATCGTACTCACAAGGTCGGTATGCCCTCGCGGCGCTCCAGAATGTTCTTATAATTCCGTGGTCGTTGAAAGCCACCTTTATGTTTTCCGTTATATGATGGCAACAAAAATAATGCTTTGCACTGGGCATCATGGCTTGTACTGCCGGAATCAGACCTTTCTGACGGTCTGATATAATTGTTAGATTTTTTGGTTCACCCAACGACAAGGACAAGTGTGCAAGAAACCACTCCCAACTATCACACCGCTCCGCTTAAGCAAAGGCAAATGCAATGGGGAACAGTTGATGATTTGCATCATGTGTTACGGCCACCATTAGCACTCTTGGATATTTTCCACGAAGGTGTGATCCATCCACTGCTATCAATGGCCTTAGAGAGGTTTGTAATGACCTTAAGCATGGACTAAAGGACCAAAAGAAGCGTCTAAATCGGTTGTCCGACCTGATGTCCAACGCAGTGTACGAACCGGGGTTGGTTCTATGTAATTCGTTGCAATATAGTGGCAATATCATAAAAGACTCCTCATACGATCCACGCACTTTGCAAAGTACAAGCTCCTTTGCCATATGGGCTCTCCTGTAAGTAATGCGGGTCCCAAACTCAATCTGACATTTATTGATGATCTCCTTGGGCCTAAGATCGTTATTGCATCCCACCTTCTCTTCAATGAACTCTGCTACTAGCTTCGCGGTTGCTTGCCGATGTGCTGTTCCCATAAGTGGTTTAGAGCAACAATGTTTGTCCTTAAACTTTCGAACTCTGAAGTGTGGACCAGAATCTACCATGGAGGCATGTAATCGCCACGGACAATCGACTCCTTTACAACTCATTATAACCATCTTCATGTTAGTTCTCTCATGTTTCAAAGTAAAGTTATTGTATATTGCATGCTTCGCTAAAAAGCTTCACGATCAGGAAACTCCATACCTAGCCACATCTCCCTACCTGAACAGGTCCCTTCTTCGGGCACGACACTATAAGGGACCATCGTGTCCATGAGGGGAGCTTTTGAAAAGCTTTCAACACCTGATTTAATTAGTTCGCCAGTTGCTGAACTTCCATTCACATCCACATTCGTTGCAGGAGCACCTATAAAACTGTGCACACTTTCGCTTCCATTCACATGAAGCACATCTACATTGATTTCTTCGAACATGGACTCATCATCGTCTGCAAAATAAGACAATATTGTTAGGAATTTGATATCGTGATCCTCCTCTATATTGACCATGTGAGTTTCTTTAAAAGGTGGTGGTGACGGTGGCAGCACACCCTTTAATTTTTTATTAGACAGTGTAGTGCTGGGAGCGTCTCGAATGATCTCATTTCTTTCATCCTGTACAGACCTGCAATATAGAGTTATGAGAAAAAAATTTACCTTCGATCCAGGCTGAATATATTGCAATATAGTTTTAACTTCTAAACATACCTATTGCCACGAATTTGTTGAAAAGAGTTTCCATCGCATTGCCTCCTTGAAACGAATAATAATATCCATTTTGTTTCGCCTCTTGACGATTTTAACATACCATTGATATCACTGTCATCGTCGATATCTATCAACGAAAAAAAACTCCCATTGTGTATAAGATACTTTAGAGTTATCTCATCAGACGTTGTTGCCCAACTCGATGCTTCCAAAGCAATTTTGAAAAGCTCCTTCAACGTGACATTGCTCGAAAGATATCTCAACTTCTGCCTTCCCCCCTTGTATTGAGGACGATTGAGCTCAAATTCAAACTCACCGTCATAGTGAAGGATTATTTGGTGCTCAACGTTTGACATGCTATTAGAACATCATAAAAAATATAAATTACTTTGACATTTTCCTCCTTATTAGAAATGAATTGTGTTTAAAGTACTTTCGTTGTTGACATTTAAGTCAATGTAATATTATGTATTACATTGAAGAGTGCAAAACAGTAAATAGGACTCCTGTGCAAAATATATCATATTCAATGAAACAGACAATAAACAGCATACAGTGAAAGAAAACATGTATCCATACATTAAATGATAGTATATGCATTATAAGTTATCAATAGAAAGAGGAGATTGATTTCTAGGGTTCCATCTTGTGAAGAGAAGTTGATTTTCATTACCTCATTTCTGTGGACTTTGACAATAGTAGCAGCAGGAGATTGATAGAAAATTAATGGTGACATTAATGGTGGAAAAACACACTACTCTTCCAGTTTCGCGGCTATAAAACAGTCTTATAAACACCCACTTTGCGATTCTGGAGAAGTGGGAAGAAAAAGGCTCGAAATCGGACCATATAGACTTGGCGACCAGCGTCATCGCCGACCTTAGTCAAGTATACATAAGGTCATCGCCGACCTTATTCAAGTGTAAATAACGTCGGCGATGACGATGTGCTCTTTTGGTAAAAAAAATAAATAAAATTCGCACCCAATTGCTCTAATTGGTGCTGTACTCGCTAAAATGTTTGATTGCGTAACATGACCGAATAAAGTGTTTTTTCCGGTAAAATCCTCTAAGTATTTTATATAGCATTATGGCATCATTCAAAAATAAATATTAGCATAAAGCCTATGAGATGCGTGGGTTGAGTTTTATGCAAATTAAATAATGAATTAAGATCAATATTGAATCGAATATCAATTAATAAAAATATGAATAATAATGCTATTTGCTTAACCATCAAAATATAAATTCATATTTAATTAACTAAATATGTTGGAATGTATTTTTGTGAACGTGATCACTGGTAGAAATGTATTTTTTTTAAAAGTATATTTCATGTTGAAAGAAATGCTCTTTTTGAAGGATCTAAAATGCAAATAAAATTTTTGATATAAAATGGACCTTTTTTCTCATTTTTTAAATCATTATATTAGAATTTAATTTAATGAAAAATAAGTATCATTTACAAAATCTTTTAATACATTTACACATATCATTGAAACAAATATGGTAAAATAAATTACATATGTATATGATGCAAAAATAGTGTTATTAGACAAACGTTGTAAAAAAATATATATGTGTAAACGTTACATACTTAAAATTTGAATATTCATCATTTACATGTGTAAATTGTATTTACATATCCTATGTGTACATAAAAGACAAACGACCCCTTAAATCCAAAGGGTGGTCAGTCAAATATAAATCTACTTCCTTTTTTCTCCTTTATATTTTGATATATAAAACAAATAATGATAAATATGATCTTTTATTATTTTTAAAATAAAATTATATATTAATATATCTTCATTTTTGGCCCGGGCCTTTGTTGCTAGTACTTCATTTTAAAAATCAATAAATTGATGGTATTCAACTTCCATAATGCATGACAAACGGCAACAACAACAAAAAAAATATTTGGCATTACATGAAACCAACCCAAAATCACTCGGACTAGGCGTTGAATTAACTGAGGCCAGGAACAATATGGCTTGGGCAATCGTTTAAGAGCCTGGGAAATAAAAAAACTACTTTTTAGATAAAAGAAGAAATAAAGTTATAAATGAGCACGTGAATTAGAAATATATAAAAGAATTACATAATAAAAAAAATAAAACTTAACAGCCACCCACAATCCAATAAAATTCAAAGAAATAGCATTTACAACAGCCACATAAAATCTACAAAGAAAAAAAAATTGTATTTTTCCATAATAGAAATGTGTGGGGGCGCACATTCCATTTACATGATGGGACCATCAAAAGGGTTATTAGTCTGGATTTTGGGAGATACCCAAATACATAAATAATAATAATAGATTTACAGCAAAAGGGAGAAAATAGAAAAACATTGTAGTTTCAGATGCAAGTAGGAGATATGTAAATAAAGACAAATGAACATATTATATTATTTATATTAAAGCAAAGGGGGAGGTGGGCTGTGAGGGATGCCACCTCATCCCTAAAAAGTCTCTCCTTTCAAAGAAATATGCATAAAAAACTCACATTATTTTAAAGTGCCACCTCACTTTGGGCTACTCTTTCTCTCCTAGCTAAAACCTCTCTCATAAGAGATTTGAACATTTGAATTTGAGTCTTATTTCTCGCCATTATCCAAATTATAAGCAAATCTTTATCGGTTTGTTTTCTTTTCGTTAGATCTTCTATCATCAATGGGTACCATGTTAAATATGTTTTGTGGTCCCTACCGATGAATGAAATCCAAAATCCCAATGGCCTTCTCTTAACCCCTTTTTTCTAAGAGTGAGCCCCACTTATGGAGGGAGGCTAAGTGGGAGGCAAGCCTGTTGGCCGTTGTCTGGTTTCTTAATAGATGCAAATCAATTAGTAGGCTCCGCATATTTAACTTATTTATGCAGTGGGGCCCACTCATGGATTATGCCTAGATATTAGTTTTCAAGGTCAATATGTATCCATAGTGGGCAATCAGACTAGGTTGGTATCATACATAAGTTTAATTTATTTGATAATTGTTAGGATGTGATTTGTGTGCATATGAGTTAGAACTATTAGAAACATACTATGATGACTCATATCTATATCCAAGTACACTCATCCCATGCAATGTACATCTTTTATATTTTTTTCTTCTGTTACACTTGTTCGCCCCCCTCTCTTTTAATTTTTTTTCTTATACTATCAATCATCTGTGGGGACCAACTGTTCCATCACCATAAGTCCAGATGTGGTGTGTGGCCTATTGAGGATGAAATCATTTGTTTTTCATTTTTTTCTTCTTATCTTCCCTTTTTTCTTCTTTAGATGCAGGGCCATCAGTGGGTCCCACACGTTAAAAATATTTCAAGGGTGGCCCCCACTGATGAATTAAACACGTTAATTTTTTTATCCCTTTCTTTTGGTTCTGTTTAGTAGATGTAGATCCATCAAGTTTATTTTTTTTTCTTATATTTTCAATCATCAATGGTATAATATATCCATAAATAAAATGGTCGTAATAGTCAACGCTTTTAAATTCAAGGGGTCGTCGTGTTATGTAAATTTCTTTTTATTTTATATTTATTTTCATACATAGAAAAAATTTTAATATTCGAATATAATAAAAAAAACCTATTTTCTATTTATTTAATTATTTTATCTTAACAATATTTTAAAAGAATTCTTAAATTTTAATATATTTTCAAGCCCGGGCCTTTGTTGCTAGTATGCCTGTACGATGAACTTGTGAAGATATCTATGAGACATACGGTGGGCTTGGAAAAACATGAACATTTCATGACTCCAATGAAAGTTATGTTCCGATGGAGCAATTGATCACACGTATGAAATTATGGTCTTGGAAAATATCTATGAGACGGTGGGCTTAGTTGTGCAATTTCTGGAATGTTTGTATGCATCCATTTCCACATCAGCCACATAAGCATCAAGATGAAAGAATCATGCGACTGAATCATCCTGGAGCCTATAGATCATTAGAGTTCCTATGAAGCCAGTAACCAGCAAAGTCATAGTAAAACTGGGATTAGGTAACTGGCAGAAATTTAGGTGTGACTATTTTTTACGCTGAAAGGGTAATTGTTTTAAGAAGTAAAGAACATAATAAAGACTTTTAGGTCATGTTTGATAATTAAATTCTTAGGGAAAGGATTCTTGCTTTCCACGGTATTAATTAAAATCTACGTTTGGTAAGTACAAATCCCTAATGATTTTGGCTGCTTCAAATCACGACTACTAAAGATTTTGGAATACGACCACCACCCCCTTCGGATCTCCAAATACTGGGGTAAAAATCCTAGCCCTGTGATTTACGATCTCGCGTCCGCTCTACCGCGAAGGGTCTCTCTCTCGAAGTGTCTCACGAAGCATCTCTCTCTGTGATTGTGTCTCTTTCTCCGGTAGACTCTTTCTCTCATCTGTTCCTCTCTATCCACCTCTCTCTCTGCATCCCTTCCATCAAAGCCCCCTCACCCACCGAGCCCTCTCCCTTTTCCCCCTTTTCTCGCCCCTACCGATCCTTCTATCTCTCCCTATAGAGGGCCAGGAAAAAAAAATCACTCTGTTGGAATACCTATCATCTATGGAAGTGCATTAATCTCTTCCAACTCGCATTGTTTCATTGTTCCGTGTTGATTTTTTTCGGAGCAGGTGAGGTGATCTTTTCTTACCCCTGCCAAGCTCTCTCTCCCTCTTCTTTCCCTTTCCCCATGCCGACCCTTCCCTATCTCTCCTATTACTATTATGTGGAGCCAATCTCTCTCCTACTATTTGATTATTGATTTTGAAATTTCTAGATGCTCTTGTTGCTTTATCAATTATATTTATTTCATAAGTAATTTGCTTTGATTATTGATTTGTTGTACACTACCTAATCATATCTTCTCTTTTTGTTAGTTATACCTTTTTAGAGGTCTTAGAATATAACTAGAGATGGGATAAAATAGAGCCTGGCTTATCTGAGGATGATTTTCCTTTTTAAAAAAAGAGAAAAAATCATTTTTGCTACAAGAGATTATTAGAGCATGACAGCCCAAAAACCCAAAAATATAAATAGGCCAAAACCACCATAAACTGAAGTCATAAGATGCTAGCTACACTGTTGTCATTATCTTTAAGTTTTGGATCCAATCCAATACTGCTTCTAGAGGTATTGCATTGACATTGGCTGCCAATATCTAGGGATGATATATGTTAGGGAAATGATTCTTCCTAGCACCTATGAAACTAATGAGAAATATGCTTTTGCACTGTACCATCTTTTGTTCCCCATGATGGTTGGCTTTGAGATGACAAGTGTTAGTAGCCTTTCTACTTGTAATTTAGCTTTGGGCTATTTGCAGTGTTATTGTTGCTTAATTTTCTTTTTCCACTATTTGTTATGTCTCAAACCACAACTGGTTTGAGTAACTTCACAGGTCTTTTCAATTATGTGCATGCCATAGTACAATGATGGAAAGCATAATAGGGCAGGCACTTGTTTTCTCTGCCTTACTATCCCACCAATACATACCATTTTGCCAAATACAAAGCGCACATGTAGTAACCATATGTACATTCTGTTAAAATGTCCAAACCTATTCTGATTTGGTGTACATCAAAATTGATGGCATATCTAATATTTTTTCTAGAAACCATTCCAACGGTGATTTATGAATATTTTTTAGGAGTCATGTCACATCTCGGACCCGAGAATTCCCGATTAGGGTGGTTCCCAAAGTGTGACACACGTACTCCCGTGAATTCGCACTCGTTCCGGACTAAGCCCGAATTCACGAAGGAGAAAATTCCCCTTTGCACGTGTGAGGATTACTCACTGACACCTGTCGATAACATTTATTATCGAAAGCATGTACAATATCAATATCAAAGCTATGAGCAGTCCATTAAATTTTCATAATTCAACTTACAAAAATATTAATCAAGACCGATAATATAAATCCCTCAATGCATGCAATGTACAAAAGTACTCTCATGATAGAAAATACTAAATGCTTTACCTCAAATGGAAACACGATCCTAATACGAATGCAATCACAATTAAACCATGATCTAGTGCAAGGTACAACTTATAATCCCAACCATGATTACCACTGTTTCACGTTCTCCGGTAGATAAGCTAATCAATGTGCTTACCGATCAAATCTCTAATATGAATGGTTATTAGTTATTTTCTTCGATGTCCTGGATCCCTACGACACCAAGTGTAGCACCATGAATACGACGACTCAACAATATATATGAGCAATTAAGATTCAACACGTGTTATTCAACTTTCAAATTTAAAGACGAATAGATTAAAGAGACCAAATAAATGTCAACTATGCACATTGTGCATTATGAATAAATTATGTTTTATCGAATCAAAAATCAATACTCACTTTCTATTTGGCTACCATATTTGCTCATCCTCTCCGATAGAGAGCAAGTCTAATTGGGATGTCATCAGCGGCCCAGTCAAAGGCCAACTGGCTACCCGGTTCTGGAGCTCCGGTGCTCCAGACGATATACTGCAGTATCTCGAATAACTGAACCAAGTTGTAACCCCATCAGGTATCACAAGGTCGAAGCTAAGAAGTGCCGAAGCATTCGAATCGAATAATAATAAACTCGAGTAAGACTTTCGAATCAAATCATTTCTAATCGAATCCAATATTTCATTTCATAGTCTCGAATCATTTCTAATTGAGTCAAAACACATACTTACTCCATTCGAATAACACATCAATGAATGATAACATTTGTAAGACAATTGTAATATAATTTGTGAAATAATACGAATAATGAAATATAATAATCATTTGAATATTTGAGGGCAATAATGAATTAATCTCAATATGCAAATGCAAATGAAATCAAGATATTTACTAGCCAATCCTAATCTAATTATCTGTCGTCTCTAAACGTCCATTTTGATGTAGCTTTAGATGATTTGATGCACATGCTACTTTTTCTTAATGTCACATTGTGTATGTGTGAGCTACATCGAATTCTGCTAAAGCAACACCATGGCGAAGTTCTAGACGAGACGGATAAGCACGTGAGATAATCTTAACCCAAGATTCTCATGTGTTATACTTTTCATTGGACTATTTTAATAAGTGATGGGAACCATTCTATGGACCTACAAGGTCAATCCTTTACACCCTAAAAACCTCATTGGTTTAGTTTAGTATTTATGTAACAATCATCCTGAAGGATTGATTATGGAGAGTGTAGGCCTTTTGAAGTGGAAGTAACTCCCTTAATGGTCCGTGGCTTCCAACTTAGGTGCCCCACTAGGTTAAAAGTCCCTTTTTCAAAAGAGACAAGGCATGATCATTGATCTGAATTTTCACTATCTATTTTAATCTATGATCATAAGGATATGTGGACCATTAGATTCTTCATTCCAAGAGCTTTCAAATGATACGTGGAACTTCGAAATCCGACATACGAATCAAAGTTAGGGCCTTTTGAAAAGTCACCTTTCTGTCAAAATTCAGTTGACCAAATTCTTGTAGAATCCACCATACAAAAACTGTAATTATTGTGTTTGAAGGAGTTCTAACTCCAATTCATTGTAGGTCCTTTCCCATTAATTCTAAGATTTTAAAGATCATTATTTGTATAAAACAAGTCTCTATTATCCACCAACCAACATTCCTTCACAAATTCCATCTCTATTCAAACAATAAAGAACCCATTACAAATAATATATCTCAATTTAAAAAAAGGCTGAAATTGACATACAAGTGATTATAACTTTCAAACAATGAGTCATTAGCATGCATAAATCTAAAATTGCTCATTACTTGCCTCTTTTTGGTGCTTTCCACTCTAATCCTTCTCTTAAACTCAATTTGAGTAAAAACCCCATGCGTCATTCCATTGGAAAGGAATGTTCTTCCGAGTCAGTTTCGTTAACGGGGCTACTATCTTGGAGATGTCCTTGACGAACCTCTTATAATAGCCTGCCAACCCTAAGAAGCTCTGAACTTCCGGTACATTCTTCGTACTTTGCCAATTGGTAACTGCTTCAATCTTAATTGAATCAACTAATCCATCTCTGATAATTATATGACCCAGAAATGTAACTTGCTGCAACCAAAATTCGCACTTTTCGAGTTTTACATACAACTGATTCTCCCTCGGTATCTGCAAGGCTATTCTCAAATGATGTGAATGCTCTAGTTCTGACTTTGAATATATCAGGATGTCATCAATGAAGATCACGACCAACTGGTCCAGATAACAAGCAAAGACTCCGTTCTTTAAAGCCATAAACACTACAGGCGATTGGTTAGACCAAAAGGCATCACTAAGAATTCATAGTGACCGTAACGAGTCTTGAATGTAGTCTTCTGTACATCTTGATCTTTAACTGGAATCTAATGATACCCAGATCGAAAATCAATCTTGAAAAAGTACGCTGCACCCTCGAGTTGATCAAACAACTCATAAATCCTAGGCATTGGATGCTTGTTCTTGATAGTCATTTGAATTATCTGCATATAATTGATACACATTCCGAGGGTGCCATCCTTCTTCACGAACAGTATAGGTGCTCCCCATGGCGAGACACTAGGTCTGATAAATCATTTGTCATGCAAATCCTGTATCTATTTCTTTAATTCATATAACTCCGACGGTGCCATTCTATACGATGCCTTGGATATCTATGCAGTACCGGGCACAAGTTCGATAGTAAAATCTACTTCCCTTGCTGGAGGTAGACCTGACACTTCATCTGAAAATACGTCTTGAAATTCAAAGACTATAGGAATGTTTCTTAACTCCCGTGCAGGCTTCTTTTCTGAAATGAATGCGATGTAGCCTTCACAACCACTACGCATTATTCGTTCAACTTTGAGTGCTGAAGCTAGCCCGGTATCATATTTCTTTAAACTCATTCAAAGAGTACACTGCCATTGGCCTCATCAACCCTAAAGGCGATGATTTTGCAGAAACAGTCTAAATAAGCACTATACTCTACAAAGCCAATCTATGCCAAAGATTACATCAAAGTCATTCATTGCTAATATAACCAAATCAGTTGGCATGGACATTTCCCCGACTTTAACATTGCATTGGGGGATATACGACTCACAAACTACTCTTTTCCCCGTGTCTAAAGGAAAGCTGGAGCTGTGTTCAGAGTTGGCATGACTGGACTCCTAGTAAGGGGGTTCAGAGGCGTCTCCCCATGGTCTGGAGGGGGAGATTGTTGGGCCTAGTGGGTCCAGACCAAGTGGGTTCATTGTCATGGGTATTTTGGTAATTGTACAGGGACTTTCTTATTGACTAAGATAGGGTTTCTTAGGGGGTAAGAAAGAGAGCATTATATATTCATGTAATGTGTAACCCATGAGACAGACAGACAGAAGAGTGAACTTAAAGGAAAGTCGAGTTTCTTTCCTGTAGACGTAGGCAAGATTGTCGAACCACGTAATTCTCTTATGTGTGATTGCTTGTCTTGTGTGGTTGATTGATTGCACGATCGCATTGATTCACATTTCCGCATACACGCGCACAACAAGTGGTTTTAAGTGAGCAGATACAGTAAAATCCTAAGACAGTTGTTGGATCCGGTTTTGCATATCACAAGCAAATGTAGGTGCTATAAATGAATGTGTAGAACTGGAATCAAACAATGCAATTGTAGGTCTATTATCTATAAGGATTGTGCCTTCAACTGCATTGGCTGCAACGTCAGCCTATTCCCTGTTAACGGCACAAGCCATCCCAGCCATCTGTGGCCTGTTGGGCTTCTGCTGCTATCTTGGCTACTGCCTCTGCCATTAACGTTGTTGGCCTTGACGTTGAGGCTGCTGATGCTGTTGCCTAGGAGGAGTGGCAAAGCCAATCGCCGTGGAGGAGCAGGAAGTGCTATTTGTCCTTAAGCAGGCTACTGATATGGAGCTCTGTCATCTCTCCTAGCCCTTGGACATTATGCCATTCAATATTCCAAAGAACCACAGACTAGGTAGGCTCCAGTAGTCCTCCAGCACAACTCAGTCCTGTGAGGCTTGCCACAAGTCTCACAGACTGGCCTTTTCTCATTCCTCTCATTCCTATGAATGAATCTCTCTTTCTGTCTCTTATTCTTGGATTGTCCTCCCTTTTTAAACCATGAATCACCACTCCTTTTGGTGTTCACATCCTCTTTCTCTCTATGCACTTCTTCAGTTGTATACGCTCTATCAATGGCATCATCAAACGTAGTAGGCTTCTAACCAGCCACTACGATTGCCTTGTATTCTAGATTTAACCCATTGACAAATCTCTTGACCTTCTTGGCCTCAGTATCTACCAGGTCGGTAGTATACTTAGATAGCTGAAGGAAAGTGTGAACATAAGCAGACACGGTCAGCTAACCTTGTTTCAAGGTAAGAAACTCTGCTTCCTTCTTCTATTGCACATGTTCTGGGACGAACTTCCTTTGGAATTGACTCTTGAAACTCTCCCAGTTCTCAAGTACTTGCATCACTTTGAATGTCTCATTGACACTCTTCCACCACACATGTTCTGGGACGAACTTCCTTTGGAATTGACTCTTGAAACTCTCCCAGTTCTCAAGTACTTGCATCACTTTGAATGTCTCATTGACACTCTTCCACCACGTCTTAGCTAACCCTCTCAGCATAGTAGAGGTTATCAACACTCTCTGCTTGTGAGTGCAGACAATTGTGTCAAACACATATTCGATGTGTTCCAGCCATTCATCGGCTTGCATCACATCTTCCGTGACTTGGAACTCGGTGGCTCCTCTCTTGCGAAATTGCTCGAAAAGGATATTAGGATCATTCTCTTTATGCTGCACCACCACTTGAGTCTCAAGATGATGTTATTGTTGGACTAGTGGTACCGGTGGGGTCTGTATCTGAGCCTGCATCTGGCTAACCGGGCTTGCATGCCCATCTGTGCCTCATGGCTCTTGGCCATCTGCTCATTTTTTTGGGCTAACTACTCCAATACAACAGTAAACCTAGCATCAGGAATTAGATATAGGAGGGGAAGGCGTGACAACTACGAAGTCATCATTCCCAAATCCTGATCAAGAAGAAATGTTGTAAATAATATGGAAGGTAAGATATACACCTAAACCCTTCCATCAATAAGTAATCACATATAATGAAAGCAATAGGGACAAATCCTAAGATGAATTTGTTACGAAACTTAACGTTCCTCACTTTGTTCTTATATTTGCTAAGTCTTTTAAAAGTATTTAACTTAGCTTCTTTAACTAGGCTCTGATACCATACAATAAGTATGTCATGACCCGGGCCTGAGATCCGATTACTCCGAACAAACCCCGAGTCGCGGATCCATACTTACTCCCATAAACTCCACATTAACCAAAGTTAAACGAAATCCACAAGGGATAAACACTGATACAAACCTGTCAAATGTACATTTTTTCGAAATAATACATTGACGAAACCTTCAAACTGTACGAGTTTTTACATCAAAAGTAAAGTTCAATATACATATTTCAATTCAGTAACAAGTCACCCACTACATATCAAATACAATGCAGGGAACATCTATTTACTTTCAAAATGAATATACAAAAAGTTCTCTCAAATCATTTCCAAAACAATTTCCACATATTCTAGTTCATTCACCGTTCGCACTCTGAATCAGTCCATTTGATTAAACCTCCTGGAGGTATCGGATGGACCTCCTCCGCTGGCGGTGTAGCCTCTCCAGGATCGGCACGGGCAATTGGGCCTATAATGTCATCAATAATACTATGAATACGACGGTTCAACAATAATACACATATCTATGATAGTACATCCTAAATCTGTCAATTTATCTTAACAGTTCTAGACAATGAAATTAATAACAGTACCTATGCGTTGGATTCAAGTAATAATAATTACTAGATTGGCAACTATAATAGCATTCGTTTCATTTCCATTCAGTTCTTCCTAAAGGAAGCAGTCAGTTTGTTCATATTCATTCATTCAGATATCATTCGGTGATTATTCAGCGAGTACTCTTTATTAATTGACTTATCAATTGGTGACTTTTCAGTCCATAATGTTGTGGATCTACCGGTGTCTGGATCAGATATCACTAGCATCACCACAGAGCTTCAGAACACC
>CM022955.1:45169202-45193427 GCA_012931725.1 Litsea cubeba
CTCACGCCATTGGGGCCCGTCTTGACCAAAAGCCAGCTGGAAGATTGGAGACTCTACGGCTATGTAGAAAAGTCTTCACACGGGTTAGGGTATGATCCTGACACTCCCTTGAGACAGTTGACACAAAGGCTTAAAAGTCAATATACTGACCAAGCCTCAACATCTCAATCCATGAAGACATCGATCTCCCTGGATATCTCTTTGATGAGTCACCTGACAAGATCCAGGAAGCTCATCCAATTGGCACGATTTCTCCGAAAATTGAAGAGGAGTTGTCCGATGGCACAGACGTGTGGACTTCTGACCCAGAAGAACCCTCATCTCCAAAGAAGTAGCCTACTTCGACTCGGTTTCAACAGGCGATTGGGATCATCTCATAGCAAGCCTTGGGAAAATTACCGATCAAGAAGACCCGTGGAAAGGAACAAAACCTTGGTCTGGAAATGCCCTTGAAACCCCAGAAGGTTTCGTTGAGCTGGAAGCCTCCGGAAAATATTGTGGAGGAACCACCTTCGAACCTTCCAACAGAAGATCCTGTTCAAAAGATAGACTTGGGAACACCAGATAACCCACGTCCTGTATTCATAAGCAAAATATAAAGGATGATGAGTTACCCGAGTATATCGCTTTTCTTCGTGAGTTCGTTGATTGCTTTGCATGGTCTTATGCTGAAATGCCAGGCTTAGACCCCAAAATAGCAGTTCACAAACTCAATCTTCAAGAAGACACAAGCCTGTCAAGCAAGGCCAAGAAGATTCCGTCCAGATGTGATGGATAAATTGAACAAGAATTCAAAAACTCAAAAGCGTCGGCTTCATCCGTGAGGAACAACATCCTGAATGGTTGGCCAACATTGTCCCCGTGACAAGAAAATGGGCAGATCAGGGTCTGTATTGACTATACCTGAATGGCGCATGCCCAAAAGATGAATTTTCCGCTCCCCATACCAGAGGTAATGATTGATAATACCTGTGGATTCGAGCGAATGACATTCATGGATGGTTTCTCTGGCTACAATCAGATAAAGATGCATCCGTGAGGATGAAAAACCTACATCCCGTCGAACCCCATTGGCGTGTATTCTACAAACTGTCATGCCATTCGGTTGAAGAATGCTGGTGCAACACACATATGGGCTATGATGAAAATAGTTCAAGGATATGGCAGCACAAGACGGTTGAATGTTACGTTGATGACCTCGCACGTCAAAAGCAAAAGAAAAGAAGATCATCTCGAAAACCTTCGAGAAGTCTTCCTCCGGCTTCTGCAAACACAAACTGCGATGAATCCATTGAAATGCTTCTTCGGAGCGTCTCGTCGGGTAAGTTCCTCGGATTCTCTAGTTCGTTCGAAAGCTGGAATAGAGGCTTGCACCCCATAAAGTCCAAAGCACATTCTAGAAATGCCCTACTCCAAGAACATTGAGAACTACAAAGCGCTTCAAGGGAGATTGGCCTACATCAGACGGTTCATCTCCAATCTTTCGGGAAATTGCCGTCCATTCTCTCGGTTGACTAAAAAAAAAGGTGTAAACTTTGTCTGGGATGCTGACTGTGAAGCTGCTTTCCAAGACATCAAGTCATACCTGACAAAACCTCCAGTGTTAGCTGCTCCTACCACTGGAAAACCATTCATCTTGTACACAAGAGCCCTTGATCACTCTTGGGAGCTCTGCTTGCGCAAGAAAATGATCAAAGAAAAGAAGCTGCTCTATATTACCTCAGCCGCATGCTAGTAGGTGCAGAGCATCGCTACTCTCCAGTCGAAAAAGAATGTCTTGCAGTGATGTTCGCCGTACAAAAGCTGCGTCACTACTTGCTTTCCAACACAGTCTACCTGGTCTCGAGGGTCAACCTCTTGAAGGTCCTTGTCACAAAGGCAGGTTCTCTCAATGCTCGACTGGCAAAATGGTCCATCCTTCTGTCACAATTTGATATTAGGTATGTACCACAAAAAGCAATCAAAGGGCAAGCTCTAGCGGACTTCCTCGCAGAGCATCCATTGCCTAAAGATTCTCCACTCAGAGATGATCTCCCCGAAGAACCAGTCTACAATGTGGAGACTTTCTCACAAAGTGCCTCCTGGGACATGTACTTTGACGGTGCAACCAGGACAAATGAAAAAAGACAGCTGATCTCGGGAGTTGGCATCCTCTTTGTTAGCCCCGACAAATACATGATTCCACACGCTTTCTCGCTACTGGAACCATGCACAAACAATGCAGCTGAATATCAAGCTCTGATCTTAGGATTGGAACTCGCCATCGAATCCGGTATCACCATGCTGGAGGTCTTTGGAGACTCTCAACTGATCGTCAACCAGATGAATCAGAAATTTGAAGTCAGGAAGCCAGATTTGCTGCCCTACTACAACAAGGCACAGTCACTTCTGCAAAAGTTTGACATCTGTCACATCACCCACATTCGTAGAGGTGAAAACATACGTGCAGATGCCCTAGCCGGACTTGCCGCATCCATGGCAATCCAGGAAGGGGGAAAACATGCAAGTCACAGTGTGCGAAAGAAGAATCCTTCCTCCTCTTAACACACACCAAGCAGTTGCTGAATGCCACCAAGTGGTCGGAAGTCGGATTTCAATCCTTCAAACTTCAATTGGCGACTGGAGGGATCCGTTCATTGATTACATTATGTTCGGAATCCTACCTGAAGATCCAAAAGAACGGGTAAGCATCCAAAGGCGAACCCCAAGCTTCCATTTGGATATTCCTTCAAAAATCCTTTACCGGAAATCCTTCGACGAGTACTTCTACGCTGCTTGTCACAACAAGAGGCTGAAGAAACACTCAAAGAAGTTCATGCTGGTCTTTGTGGAGCTCATCAGGCTGGACCTAAGCTCTATGATCAGATAAAAAGGTTAGGATATTACTGGCCTACCATGGTAGCTGACGCAATGCAATTTGCCAAGCGCTGCCAACAATGCCAAGTTCATGGAGATTACATTCACATGCCTCCAGAATGGCTGCATCCTACAGCGATCTCATGGCCTTTCGAAGCCTGGGGTATGGACATCATAGGTCCTATTTCTCCCCCTTCAAGCAAAGGTCATCGCTTCATCTTCGCCGCTACGGATTACTTCTCCAAGTGGTCAGAAGCATTTGCGTTTAACGAAATGAAGACCTCATCAGTCCTTCAGTTCCTGCGCACCAACATCATTTGTCGTTTCGGCATACCCAAAAGATTCGTCCATGATAACGGACCACAGTTCCGGGATCATCGATTCTATAGGTTCTGCGACAAATACAAAATTCAAAGCTGTCCTTCGACTCCATACAATCCGGCAGCAAACGGGTTAGCAGAAGCTTTCAACAAGACACTCTGCAAAATCCTCAAAAAAATGGTCTCTAATCACAAAAGAGACTGGAGCGACAAAATGTCTGAAGCTTTGTGGGCCTATCGAACCACCGTTCGAGGACCAACCCATAGCACACCATTCTTCCTTGGTCTATGGATGCGAAGCTGTCGTGCCCTTGGAAGTACAAGTTCCTTCCTTGAGGGTATCCTTGCAAAATGACATGACTCAAGAAAGCAATGTCAAATTGCGACTCCATGAGCTGGACAATCTCGATGAGAGACGGCTCGAAGCTCAACAAAGCATTGACCTTTACCAAGCACGCATGGCGGGATCTTTCGATAAAAAGGTCAGGCAACGCGCCTACAAAAGAATGACTTGGTTCTTGCGGTAAAAAAACCAATGGTCTTCGCTCACAAGTCCAAAGGCAAATTTGAGCCGAAATGGAGGGACCCTACGTCATCGACAAAGTTTTTCTCCAATGGAGCATACGCACTCCTAAACATGGAAGGTGACAGATGTATGCTGCCCATCAACGGCAAGTTCTAAAGCGGTTACTACCCTTGAAGACTTACCCAACTGGGTAAAGAGCAATGCCTGTACGGCCAAAACCCGGTTTCCAGGTACACGCTCGCTAAACCCACCCTTTTTTTAGAATTTTTCATATCAAATGTTGAAATTTCTAGAAATCTAAAACAATGCTTACTTTCATCGTTTCATTGTTCAAAAAAAATATATATATCCAAGTTCAGGAACCTTTCCTAACTTGACCAAAATTTTCAACCCTTGAACCCAAAATTCATGGTTTGAAACAAAATCCGGATTCAGGGATTTCCACCCTAGTCCACCCTGCCTTTTACCGCCAAAATGGTTTTAGGTCAAAACTTATGACCCTCGTGTCTTTAAACAAAAAAAAAATGGTTTTTCAAAAACCGCGAGGAAGCGACGCTTAGTCGATACTCGCACAAATCGGAAGCAAACGAACCACGTTCGACACTTCCAAAATCGCAGGGAAGCGACATTTCGTCGATACTTGCAAAATCCAAAACTGTGGAGATGCAACATTTCAGTTGATATCCACAACCCAAATTTCAAAGGTTCGAAAAAACCTAAAAAACTGTGGAGATGCAACATTTCAGTTGATATCCACAACCCAAATTTCAAAGGTTCGAAGAAACCTAAAAAACCATGGAGACGCAACATTCCAGTTGATATCCATAACCCAAAGGTTCGAGAAAACCACAAATTTCAAAAATCGTGGGGATACGACATCAAGTCAGTACCCGCAAAACCAAAATTTTTGAAAAGCAAGGATGCGACATTCCATCGATACTTGCACCCAAATCCGCGAGGATGCGACATTCCATCGATACTCGCAACCGAATGAGCAAGGATGCGACATTCCATCGATACTTGCAAGAACATTCAGCAGGGAGGCGACTTTTAGTCGATACTTGCATTTTTTGAAAACCAAACCGGCTATAAATGCCACAAACCGGCTATCAATGCCACCAAAAAACAAAACAGGCTATAAATGCCACAAACCCGGCTATCAATGCCACCAAAAACAAAACCGGCTATCAATGCCACACAAACAAAAAATGGATTTAAAAAAAAAAAAACCGGCTATCAATGCCACCAAAATTGGCTATAGATGCCACAACAAAAAAAAAACAGGCTATCAATGCCACAAGAAAAGCTGGCTCTCATGCCAAAATTGGCTTCCATGCCACAAACAAAAAACCTGGTTTTCATGCCAAAACAATCACTTGACAAAAGATTTTCACAAAATGACAACCTTTTGATCAAATCCCATTTAGCAATTACTTTTATCACAAAAAGATTCAAGTGAGCGTAGGGATAACAAAAAAAAAAATCAATCCCATTTAGCAATTACTTTTATTACAAAAAGATTAAAGTGAGCGTAGGGATAACAAAAAAAAAAGTGTTCACAAGCACTACATAACAAAAAAAGGAAAAAGTACCAAAAAATATATATGTGGTACCAAAAAAAAAAGAAAGTGTTCACAAGCACTACAAAAAAATAAGTACCAAAAAAAAAATAATACAAGTGGTACCAAAAAAAAAGAAAAAGAAAGAAGGATGGTTTCTGTATACAGGAGCTCAATAAAAAATGGTCTCCAGCCAAGAGTTCAGCTCCCCAAGCAGACTTTTAGCCTCAGCTGTCAAGGATTCCAAGGCACGCTTCTTCAGGAACTTGCCATGAGATGCTGGAGTGGGCTGTACCCCTTCTCTCACACCAGGGAGCTTACCTCGAGCAGTTTGCCATTGTTCATCCTCATCAGACTTCCTTTTGAGAACCCGTTCGGCATCTGCAACCTGGTGAATCAGGGCACTCTCCCTGTCGCGAGCTTCTATTATGGCAGTCCACTTGGCAGCGACTTGTGCCTGCAGATGCTCAAGACGTTTTCCTGGCCTCATCGACCTCCCTATCAAGGATGTTAAGGTCATGTGTCAGCCCGATGATGGTTAGCTCTTCTTTATTCCTCTTTCGGACTGCCACCTTCCTGCTTTCTGTAGCCTCATCCAGGTCAGACTTAGCCTTATCAGCAGGGTCCAGGAACATCTCCTTGAAGAACTGGTCATCAGCCAAACTCACGGTCTCAAACCACTTGTCACCCAGTGCAATGATCCTATCAACGATCGCCCTGGCACCTGTGACATCCAGACCAGCCTCTTCAGCATCACTGAGAATCTCCTGCACATGCTGGGATCATGCCAAATCCGACTTCCAAGTGCCCAGAAAAGAGAGTCTCAATCCAAGAGCTCACAACTCGCACCACCACCTTCTTCGCAAAAAAGAAGAGATGGCCCAGCTGAGGATTCACCCAACTCTGTTGGTCGGCTACTCATGTCATCATCTGTTGAAAGAGTAACAAAAGAACTCTTTCCAGCTGAAGCTGCTCCTGCTCGGGAGGGAATCTCAGCGCGAGGAATCTCCTCAATATTGTCAGAGCTGGTCCCAGGAATCTCTACCTCTGGATCAACCTCTGGCATCTCTTGCTCTGGAAGCAACGGATCCTCCTCTGCCACTTCAAAACCTGCAAAGGAAACACAAAAAGGTATGAATATGACCCTGTTTGAAAATCATTATCAGAGTTATAACTACAAAATACCTTCTTCGACGACTGGCGGAACACTTTCTTCCTCCATGAACTCATCGAAAGCATCATCAACATTTGCGTCCATCGATGGTTCAAAGTCATCAGAACCCTGTGGCAAGTCAGCTGGCAACAAAAAATGTGTTAACAAGCCAAGTCACAAACAAAAAAAAAAAAGAGCAAAAGAAGTCGTACCAATTGGAGATTCTGGATTTACTCCAGAGCCCGTCGGTTCTTCTTCAGGTGCCTCAACAGGATCCATCACCACCTCATCGGTTGGGACCTCAGGCATCACCAAGTCTTCCTCTGCTAAAAAAAAAAAGAAGAAGAAAAGCAGAAACAAGAAGCAAATCATAACATGGAAAAGTCCCATGAAAAGAAATGGAAAGAGAAAAAGGAAGAATCATACCTTCACCGACGGTCTCTTCTTCTCGGCTTCTCTTCTCCGGAGGCTCGTCAGCATCCACTGGCACATCCTCATCGATAGTAAGAGGAACTTCCAAGTTAGGAGAGTCCTCATGCTGCCCCTTGCTACTATGATGACTCCTCCTCCTCTTACTTCTGCGGGCTCGCTTCTTAGAGGAACCTGCCCTGCCGTCAGAGTCAGGTTTCCCACTTGACTCATCACTGGATGGTCTGCTCTTGCCAGTAGACTCCACGGAAGCTTGCCTCTGTGCCGCCTGCATCCAAGCGCCAAGTTCGGCTTCCTCCTGTTCTAGCTGCTCCAAAGCCTCGTCAGGTATTTCTCGAACAGCTTCAGAACCGATGACGCCCTGGTCACCGAGAAAGCCTATCTTGTGCTTCTCTCCAGAAAGGAAGGACCAAACTTCCTCTCGCCGGATGCCATCCGACTTTCCAAGGCCCTTTCCAGATGCCAGCTTCACATCAAGCTCCTTCCTGGAAAGTCCCCGATATGCCGAGAAGCTCTCCGCGAACCACTTCGCAAAGCCGGCAGTCCGGGAAGTCAGCAACACAGGATAAGAAATCATGGCTGTAGTGTCTTCAGCACTATAGAAAACCCATGCATTTCTCCCGTCCTGTAAGCCTCCAAAGCGCTTCACCATGCTTGAAGGCGCTCCAACAACGCCTTGAGAAAAGCCCAGCTGCAAAGCAAAGCGAGAGGGTACATACGGCTGGATGTCGACGAAAAGATGTCTACGGTACACCATCGTGCCGACACGTATGCTGAAAAGCCACTCTCTCTTTGCATTTGTCAAGGAATAATGCCTTCCCGACCCCGCCCTGGTAGAGTCTCGGGAGGCACCAAAATCAAAAGCCTTCTTCCGCAACTCCGGAGAAAGCTTTACTGAAGATTGCCCCATCTCGACGTCCCTGAACCGTCGGATCCTCATGCGGGCGAACAAAAGTGATTCGGACACGGCTTTGCCCTTAGCCAGTCGGATCATCAGAGGATCATCATCCTGAGCAGCACCCAGCCGATGGAAGCCAGGACAGTGGTATACATACCACGAATAAAAGATATGGGCTGAAAATACCCTATTCATGGGAAGCCCAAGCCGAACCAGAAAAGCAGCAGCCTGCAGTTCGGTACACAGATAGGAGTAAAGAGCAGGCACCAAAGCAAGCTGCTCTCCAAACGCCATCTGACAAGCCGGGAAAATACAATGCGGCCTGATGTGCGTTCCATCTCCTCCAGCAAATACAGCCTCACCAAGCCAATAAGTGAGGTAAACAGCGAGATCTCTCCGCAGTGCAATGTCAGGACATATGGCGTTTGTGCTTGCACAGAAATCTCTCAACTCTTCTTGCATGGCCAAGATCTTCTTTGAACTTGGATCCTGAGCTCCAGCTTCCTGGGTCATGCTATCAGAAGGCTCCCTACTATCAAAGAAGTTGGGGAATGAAGAGCAAAAACTCTTCCAACTGCTGGATCTAACTTTCGAACCCCCCTTCTCCTTCAAAAAATCATAGAAGGCGACGAGCTGAAAGTATAAAAGCCTGAACTCCTCAGACTGCCCCTCGAGGACGCTGTCAATCGGCATAAACTCCTCATAGAGTTTGCCGAGGATGGGCAATCCGGTAATAGCGCTCAGCTCCTTCAAAGAAAAACCAATCTCACCATTCGTCACAACGAAGGTATTGGTTTGAGGGAGGAACGACTCCAGCATAGCCATGAAGGCCTCGTCGGAAAAGATCACGGTCTCCCTAAAGGCGCGGACCGCATCAAAAATCCCGGCTTCCTTCAAAACGGCGCCACCAATCAGCAGAACGCGATCAGTCCACGACTTCCACTCGGAGTCAGCATTGAAGCAGGCCACGAAGTTGGAAAGGCTTGATCCAATTGCTGCCGTCACCACTGAAAATACCAAGGCCCACCGGTCTCAAATCGACCGACGGATAATTAGAGCCCTGGTAGCCGCTTGATGGCATCAACAAGTCCATGTCAACAGGCGACCTCTCCGTATATCCAGGAGAACCACCAACAAAAACCCCGGTCTTGATTACATTTGTCCTTCTCACCCAACTTGGAGGATCTTCCCTCTTAGGGCACGTGGGGGCAAGGCTCAGAATCGAGACGGTGCGATCAAACATCGACCGGGTAGTAACAGTCTTCTTCTCACCATCTGCTGTGAAGGAAAACTGAAAAGATCTCCTCTGGTATGTCATGTCATCAGGGACTGCATCACCAAAGAAGAAGGTAGGCTTGGGCAAAACGCTCTGATCTTCCATCAGCCATGGACGACTGCTTACCATGATCTTATAGAATTCCTCTCCCTTGAGAGTGATCAGTCGCTGCCTCATCTCATCTCTGTTGAGGGAGTCGCACTCTTCCAGATTTCTCTCAACATACTGGACCTTCTCGAAAGCCTGCTGAACGGCCGGATTAGAAGATCTAGAAGATCGACGAGGTACGCTTGTAGCAGGCTCTTTACCCTTGTTCGCTCTGGAGGAACCACCTGAAAAAGATGGAAAAGAAAACGATCAAACATCAAAATGACAGAATCTCGCTAAAAAAAATCTGGCGAAATTTTGACATGATGACGGGGCAATTCCGAAGAAAAGGAACTATCCCGAAAGAAATAGAAAGCTTGAAGATGGGCTCAACATCGCTGCGAGCTCCGAAACTCCAAACTTTCGAAACCTAAAAGTCTCCGCAAAATCAGGAAGGGCTCAACATCGCTGCGAGCTCCAAGTTCCCAAATTTGCAAAAACTTTCAGGTATGCAATCACATCATGCTACAAATTTAATTTACAAATTAAAGGCATGCATGAACATCTAGATTTGCGAAAAAATGCATTATCATGATGAGAAAACAAAAAAAAAGAAAGAAAGAAACTTTCTCTAAAAAAAAAAAAAAAAAAAGAGGGGAAAGAAAACAAAAAAAGAAAGAAAAGAAACTCTCTAAAAAAAAAAAGGGGAGGAAAAAAAAAAAAAAAAAGAAAAAGAAAAAAAAAAAAACGGGCTGGCCCACAGGCCGTGGCCCACATGCCACGTGGCCGTACGGCCAGATCCGTACGGATCTGTCCGTACGGCCCACACAAAAAAAAAAAAAAAAACAAACATGAAAAAAAGAAAGAAAAAAAAAAACACGTGTAAAAAAAAAAAAGGGGAAAACACGTGGAAAAGAAAAAAAAAGAAAAAAAGAGAAGAAAAGAAAAAGAAAGAAACAAAAAAAAGAAAGAAGAACTTTTTTTTCCTACAATGGAGTTTTCTTGAAAAAGAAGAACTTACTTGAAGCCATTGATGGAGAAGAAGAAGAAAGCTCTTGAAGATCTTGAAGAAGAAAAGCTCTTGGTCTTGAAGCCCTCTTGAGATTATTGCAAAAGAAAGTAGTAAGAGCAAGAGATCCAACCTCCTCCTTGCTTTTATAGAGGAGAGCAAACCAAAGAAGGAAAGAAGAAAGAGGTAAGTGTTACTAATTAGTCGCCGAGGGCTCCTAAATCATGATCTAAACCGTTGATCCTCTGTGGAAGGATGATAGCAGCTAGGGAATGAAATTTCTCTTCTTAATTCATCATAGATCTCAAGAAAATCGAGAAAAACTGTGACCCATTTGATTAAAAAAAAAGTTTATTTCAAGCCAGCCATTTCTCATACCAAACACTCAATTTTTAGCATATCTATTTCATGTAGATCTATTCCATACAGGTCTATTCCATGCAAATCTGTCTCATACAAATAAGATTTGTCAAACTTGGCCTAGGACCGAGGAAAGATAAGATTCCCCAATACCTTAAATAAATATGTAAGACCCCGACCCGCTTTAACGTGATTAATGCCTAATTAATCTTAATTAGGTGCCTAATGTGTGTTTTGGATGGTTTTGTGATGGAATAAGTAGATTAGTGGAGTGTTGAACCAACTTAGATAGACTTTTGACATTTTTGATAATTTTGGGCCACATATGTGTTACCAAAGTTTAATGGGTTTAAGTGCATTTCATAAGCATTTTATTAGCATTAATCTTCATGTTTGGACCTAACTCGATTGGACCCAACCCATTTGAGCCCATTTCCAAGCCCAATACAACCCCAAGCCCTTTTCCCAAATTTCATTCAAGAAATGGACTTGCATGCAAAGTCCAACCAAATTATCTCTTCAAAACCCTACCCAACCAATCACCTCTTCTATTTCTTCTCCTTCATTTTCATTTCAGTTGAGGAAGATCCTTATTCTCTCCTTCTCCTTCCAAATATTTCATATCAATTGCTAGAATCACCATTAAAGGAGCTTGCATGTGGGAGTTTTGTTTGCTAGTCATCATCTTCCACCACATCTTTTCCCCATTTCACAGTCAATCACTCCATTGGTAAGCATTCATCCTGTCCAAACCATCTTCATGTCCCTCATCTCCACACCCATTTTCTTGGTAAGCCTCTTCTCTCTAAGGTATTTTTCCTTGATTAGTAATAGTGATTTGAAGCCAATTAGCTTACATGCATGTTAATTCCTTTTCATTCCTTGCATTCACCATTGTAGGAGCTGAGGTGAACTTGTTAAATTGGGGTTTTGACTCAATTGAGTTTAAGAGAAGGATTAGAGTGGAAAGCACCAAAAAGAGGCAAGTAATGAGCAATTCTAGATCTATGCATGCTAATCATTCATTGATTGAAAATTATAATCAATTGTATGTCAATTTCAGCCTTTCTTTTAAATGAGATATATTTTTGGAATTGGTTCTTTTGAATAGATTAACAAAGAATGATTTGGATGTGTGGAAAAGAATTGGACCATTGGAGCAAAGGGGGGCTCAAATTGGTCCTAAAATGGTCTTTGAAATGTCTTAGAAGTAGTGGGAATCTTAGAAGTAGTGGGAAAGGACCTAGAATGAATTGGAGTTGGAACTCCTTCAAACATTATAATGACAGATTCTATTAGGAGGATTCTGCCTGAATTTGGTCAACCGAATTCTGACAGACAAGTAACTTTTTAAAAGGCCGTAACTTTTGATTCGTATGTCGGATTTCGGAGTTCCACATATCGTTGGAAAGCTCTTGGAATAAAAAATCTAATGATCTATATATCCTTACAATCATAGATTAGAATAGATAGTGAAAATGTGGATAAATGACCATGCCTTGTCTCTTTTGAAAAAAGGGACTTAAACCTAATGGGGCACCTAAATTGGAAACCACGGACCATTAAGGGAGTTAATTCCACTTCAAAAGGCCTAAACTCTCCATAATCAATCCCTGGGGATGATTGTGATATAAATACTAAACTAAACCAATGAGGTTTTTAGGGTGTAAAGGATTGACCTTGTAGGTCCATAGAATGGTACCCATCACCGATTGACATAGTCAAATGGAAAGTATAACACATGAGAATCTTGGGCTGAAATTATCTCACGTGCTTATCCGTCTCGTCTAGAACTTCACCATGGGTGTTGATTTAGAGGAATTCGATGTAACTCACACATACACAATGTGACATCAAGAAAATGTAGCACGTGCATCGAATTATCTAAAGCTACATCGAAATGGACGGTTAGAGACGACGGGTAATTAGATTAGAGTTGGCTAGTAAATTTTCTTGATTTCATTAATTTATTTACATTTGCTTATTGAGATTAATTTATTATTGCCCTCAAATATTCAACTGATTATTATATTGCATTATTCGTATTATTTCACAAATTGTATTACAATTGTCTTATAAATGTTATCTTTCATTGATGTGTTATTTGAAGGGAGTAAGTTCGTGTTTTGATTTGATTAGAAATGATTTGAGACTATAAAATGAAATATTGGATTCGATTAGAAATGATTCGATTCGTAAAGTCTTACTCCAGTTTATTATTATTCGATTCGAATGGTTCGGCACTACTTAGCTTCGACCTTGTGATACCCGATGGGGTTACAATTTGGTTTAGTTAATTATTCGAGACTAGTGCAGGATGTCATCTGGAGTATCGGAACTTCATAATCGGACTGACGGTCAGCCTTTGGCCGGGACGCTAGTGACATCCCAACTAGATTCGCTCTCTATCGAAGAGGATGAGCAAATATAGTAACCAACTTGAAAGTGAGTATTTGATTCTTTCCATCTACTAGCATGTTGCCTGTTGTATTAAATTGTCAGTCCCTAAGCTTGGATAAAGGAGGATGGTTAACATCAGGTTCATGCTCCAGGCCACATGGTAATGTAGAAAAAAAAATTAAAAATTGATTTTCTTCTCTTCAAGGTCTGTACCTAACTTGGCCCACGAGAGTTGGGTAATTACCTAAGCAGTGCAGGACCTCCAAGGCTTTGGCCTAGCCTGCATATGTTGAGATTAGAGCTTGGACAACCCTTATTGTGACCCTTTGATAGCCCTACCTACTCTCTATTTAATGATTTAGCAACTCCTAAATTTCTTGCCTTTCATGCATAGGTAGGAAAATGGGTTTTACATATGTAAATATTATTTTTGCTGGTTTTTCATATATAAGCCTTATACATGTGATTCATTGATGGACCGCGCTCCTGCTCGAGTTCTACCGAGGTCGGCGGACGTGGGAGTCCGTTTGGTTCCGACCCTTTCGTAACCGGGGGGCAAGGGCGTGCATCAACATTTCTTTTTTTTTTGTGGGTGTGCCAGATTTTCTATTTTTACTTGGAATTGCAAGTGGTGATCCGGAGATCAACCTTCGCAAGTAAAAAGGAAATCAACTTCTTTCAAGTTTTCCATTGCACATATATTTAAGAAAAGAGACATTTTTCTTAGTTTGCCGTGAAAGGCGATTTTTTGGCATTTATAGCCGATTTTGGCGTTTATAGCCGATTTTTGGCGTTTATAGCCGATTTTGGCGTTTATAGCTGATTTACAATCCTTATCAATAATGAAAGACAAGAATTGTGATTTTTGTCTCTTTTGTAAAAATACAAACTACAATGAAAAGCAAGAAAAGGAGGATCTAACTTCTCAGGAGATTGTGGAGGACTCGTTTAGATTGACGGTCGCAAGCCATATGTGGGCTTCGCCATCATCCATGCAGATGAGAACAGAGGATGCTATTTGATTCGCTTGGCTTGGCTATAACCTCAGGTTTTTAGAAGACAAAGACCAAAGGAAGGTCCTATGTCCAATAAAAAACCGAGTAGACGGGCTGAAAAGCCATATCTAAGCCATTGGAGGCAGGAGGAGAAGGCAAGGACCTTGGGGGGGGTACCCCCCAAGGGACTTTTGTCACCTTGTTGCGGTGGCCGGTGTAGAACTTCCGCAGAGTTTTCTCTCTTTTTCCTTTCTCTGGATTTCTGTGCTTTTTTCTCTGATTTTTCTGATGCTTTTTGATTGTTTTTTCTTCTTGGAGAGCCCTCCTATTTATAGGCTTTTAGGTAGCCTTTTAGGTGGGTTTATGGGCTTTTAATGTCATTAAGCCACATAATGGGAGGAGTTACAAAATTGAATTGTTTATTTTGTAACTCCTTTTTCTTGGCTTCTGATTGGCCGGAGGAGATTGAGGGCATTTAATCGCCTTTAATCGCCATGATGGGAGGAGTTTCATGGGTTAAATGCCATGAATTTCTTGACTTGTAACTCCCGAATGCTTGCTTCTGATTGGGCCGTCCAAAGAAATGGATTAATGACTGTAATAAAGTTAGTCAATTAATCGCATTAAGTGGTCGCCGAGCAGCTGAAGAGTCGCGGGCCGTGCCACGTCTTTTGGAATTCTTCTGTCGATGATCATCGATGGATCTGTTAGGAATTTTGTGTATTGCAATTTGATGGATGCATATCATTTTAATCATCATTTGATTTCTCACACTTGCATTATTTTAGAAAACATTGAAATCTTATTTTATCCATGCATTGTTTTTAAATATGGTAAAACTCATGTTTTATGCATGAATTGGTTTTAATTTTGGATGCAATTGATTTTGTAAAAGGAATTTCAAAATTCAAGCTTAGCCTAAGTTTTAAAGTTTCAAATGATTTGTGGCTTTTTATGATTCATGATTTTAAAAATACTTAGATTGATTTAAATCATGTTTCAAGCTTGATTTAATGGCCCCAACAAGTCCCACATCAAAAATCTTTGAAAATTGCAAAAGTATGCAAAATGGGAAAAGTGACCCAGGGCCCAGTGTACTCGGTCGACCGGGTACACATCTCGGTCGACCGCGTACACTGCGGGTCGACTGGGCAGAGAGCCGTTTGCTCTCCAACGGTCATTTTTCTGACCGTTAAGGGTCGGTCGACCGGGCCTGTCATGGGGTCGACCGGGGACACGCAGAAACTCTGTTTTCTGTGTATAAAAAGGCTTCATTCCCTTTGAAAAAGGTTGGAACTTTTGAGGAAACTTGGAGCCTTCTTGGAGGTGTTTGAAGAGAAGATAAAGGGGATGAACCAAGGGGATTAAGAAGGTCATTAAGGAAGCTAAAGCTTGGATCATGAAGTTAAATCTCCAAGTAAGCTTTGCTTAATTAAATCATATGTTTTCATGCTTGGTTTTAAATCTTTGGTAAATGTTTTTAGCATGATAACTATGATGAAATGAATTCATTACTTCCATTCAATCTTTGATATTAAGTTGTAATGAATTCTTTTCTTTGATTCAAACTTAGTTTAGTTTTAAACTTTGTTAAACATGTTATGGTTAAAACTTTGATTTCTTTATAACATGTTAATTTAACTTGTTTGAATCATCATTGTTGTTTTCAATCTTTTTAAAACCTTTGTTAAATCTTGTTTTTGAAAACAACACTACAAATGCATCACATGTTTAAGCCAAATTAATTTCATACAACTTGTGAGCCTTTATGTTTTAAATCATCAACAAGTTAGTATTTGTTCATGTGATTTGCATTTAAACTTCAATCAATTCTTTCTATGTGCTTTAATCTTTGAATTGCTTTGAGCATATATTCATTGGACTTTACTTTTTAGACTTGATTGAAGTTGTCACACACACACCTCATTAGCATACATCTTTGCACTCATTAGTGTGTTGTGTGAGTTTAGTTTTCACTTTCAAATTAGCCTATTAAAGAGGCATTGTAATTGTGCTTCAATTGTAATCTCTTAGAGTGTTCTTTGGAAGACACTTTCTTTGAGAAATCATTTCTTTGTAAGGTTATTGCTTAGCCATTAAAAGCATATTGATAGGTTGTTGTTTAGCCTAGAAAAACATCATTGTAAGGTTATTGCTAAGCCTTGGAAAGCATACATTGTAGAGGTTATTGCTTAGCCTTTTGAAAAGCATAATAGTGGAAATCCGGTGGGGTGTGAGGAACACAAGCCGGTAGTGGATGTAGGCACGTTGGCCGAACCACTATAAATATTGTGTTGTGGTGCATGCTCTTGTGATGATTGTATGTATTTAGCTTCCGCATTGTGCTTGTTATCATCACTAGTGACTAGTTAATTGTAAAGAAATTAAAATTGGTCATAGTTAGTCACTATTAGTAGCTCACCCTATTCACCCCCCCTCTAGGGTTAGGATCCCAGGACTTTCAATTGGTATCAGAGCCTCGTGCTCTAATATTAGGATCAAGTGTTTGGAACTCTTGATTAGGTGTAAAAACCTTGAGTCAAAACCCTAGTGTTTGTGCTTACATGAAAATCATAAAAATGGATTCCACTAGTTTAGACTTTGTAGATTCTTCTAGATCCCTTCTTCCATCTATTGGAGATTCAAACATCAAAATTAAAGAACCTCAACTTAAATTGAAAGAAGAAGAAATTAAAGAAAATGAAGATGATATTCAACAAGCTTATGAAGAATTATATGCTATATCCTTGAAGCTTGCCAAGAGTAATAAAAAATTAAGAGAAGAATCTAAAAGACTAAACAAAGAATTAGTCTCTTCTAAAGATGAACTTAGAGAAAAAGAGGAAGCTTTAAATTGTGTAGACTCTAAGTTCATGATCTCTTTGCATAACCTATCTAATATCCAAGATGAACTAAATGAAATTAAAATAGGTTATGACAATCTCAATAAGGAAAATTCTAAACTAAGAGATCAATTACAAAGGCAAGACAAAGACTTTAACAATCTTGAATCTAAGTCAAGTATCTCTAAGGAAAATTTATCTAATGCTCAAATTGAACTAAATAAAATAAAGATAAATTGTGATGAGCTTAAGAAAGAAAATTTAAGTCTAAGAGATACTTTAAAAAGACAAGATGAGAACATTATCCATTTAAGATCCAAGTTGACAATTTCAATGGAAAACTTGTCAAATGCTCAAAGTAATTTAAACACCTTAGAACTTGGATCTAATGTTGTTAATGAACTTGAAATGAAGTTAAAACTTGCCAATGAAGAGCTAATCAAATTTAAGGGAATTGAACAAGAACTAACTAAAGTTAAAAATGAGAATTCAACCCTTAAAACCAAAGTCACTCAACTTGAAACATACAAACAAAAGTATGAGTGCAAATTTACCCAAAGTGAAGAAAGATTGGAAAAGTTATTTAAATTGGGTAAATCAAAAGGAGATAGGACGGGTCTTGGATTTGATAGGAATACCTCATATGACCCTAAATTCACCAACACTTTTGTGAAAGGTGAGTCCTCATTCTCTAGCACTCACACTTCTTTGCCCATGTCTAAATGTAATTATTGTGGCATTGAAGGACATTTTAGGTTTGAGTGCAAACAAAGAAGAAGCAATGTGTCTAAATCCATATTTGAACCAAAGAAAGGTAAATCAAATTCTATGATGGATAAGACACCAAAAACCAAGGAGAACTCCATGAAGCTTAAACAAGTAAAATCAATTAAGAAGGAGTCTCCTAAAATAGATTCTAAAAAGATTAAACAAGTTGAATCAAGTTTAAAAGAATCTATAAATAAAAAGCTTCTCAACCTACCTCCCATATCTCAAATGAAGAACTTTTGAATAAAGTTGCAAAGTTAAATTTAAAATTCAAAAGTCAATTAAAGGGAGGAGATAAGAAGAAAAGAAAAATGGTTCAAACCCCAAAGAAGCAAACTCACCAAAGACTAATCACCAATCTAAGCTAAATTTAGTCAAATCTAAATATCAAGGTGATAAGTCTAAGTTAAAAATTTATCAAGTCAAATCTCCTAGTGTTGGTGGAACTTTTAATATAGACCTCAAAGATCAACCCTCCCAAGACCTTAGGTGGATTCCAAAAGCTATTTACTTAGTCAAACCTTAAGGCCTTGGACCTTATTGACCAACCTATCCTTTATAGGTAAATCCTTTTGTTGGTCATGTTGCATTTGCATTTTGTTATTTCATAGTTACATTTCATAAAATGCAATGCTTGTTTATGATCAATTGATTTTGTTTTCATACACCATACTATTTAAATATCATGGTTTTCAAAATCATTTGATTATAATTTTCTCATGTTAGAGTTGCTTTTTACTCACTTTGAGTTATATTTCTTGTATTGCATTTCTACATGTTCAATTGATTATGATTTCAAAAGCTTTTATAGCTAGATTTTTCATAATCGATTGATATTGTAAAATCATTTGTTTGGATGTCTTAGTAAGATGTGTTTTGAAAAGCAAATGATTTGAAACAATTTGGATTTTCCATAGATCTCTAAGTTATATTTTCATATGGAAAATTATTGTTTTTGAAAAACCAACTTGTATGTGTTATATCATTTAAAATGCAAGTTGAATAGTTTTTAAATCAATTTGTATGAATCCTTGTAGTTATATTGTTTAGAATACAAATTGATGATTGATAATGTGTTATCTTCAATTCATTCTCTTTATGCTCATTGTTGGATTTTGTTTATTTAAATGATTTGAAGATAGTATGAATGGAAATGTTTTAAATCATCATTAGTTATATTCATCAAAGCATGTTCCATGTTTTCATTTCCTTATGCTTTTGCTTATGTTCATCCTTTAAGGAAATGAATGTTGTGATAGGACTATTTGCATGTTTGCTCTTTTAGTTACATTCTTTATGCAAATGTTTTATTTGTTCCATGTATGGTTGTGTTCTTTAATTATTTTTTTTGTAACCATACTAGAACCCAAATCCATCCTTTATGCTTTCTAGTCATTTTTGTGAAATGGATGGTTATGATGTTTGATTCATGTGTATTTGTCATACTTATACATGTTCAACCTCATAGTAGTGTTTGATCATATGAACCTCTTTGAAATTCATTTCTTGAATTACATAGTTATATCTCTTGAATGATGGATTTCTTAGATGTTGTATTCATATGGTTGACACTTTGGAAATTGCATATTATTATAGTCAATATTTTCAAAATGCAATTTCTCATGTTCATCACTATGCTCAATAGTTATATAATTAAAGTGATGAATATTCATTTATGATGCTTTTTGGAATTTTGTGTTTGTCACATCCTTACTCTTAATCATGTTTCATATTCAATTGGTATCATTTTCATTTAGTATCATATCCAATTGATATCTGAGAATGTGATAGACCTTGTGTACATTGGATTGAACTTGATAGTAATATGTCTTTGTTTCCATGTCACATTCCATTAGCTTCATAAATGGTCATGTTTGCCACCTCTCTTGCTTATTTGGTTTAAATCTCGTGACCACCATGTTTATGTGTTAATAATCTTGGTTGGTTAATGATTGAGTAGGCATCATGGTTTGAATCTCATTTCACTCATCTTACACTTGATAGTCATATTTTAGTGATTGAGTGAAATGATTTCAAAATTTACATAGCTTATGATTTTCATAGTTATATTAATTGATGCTATGTTTAGTAAAACCCTTATCATCATGGATAGCTCTAACTTGGATTAATCCTTCTAGTTACATTCCTAAGTCCATTTTAGAGTGATTGAGCTAATAAGTCATACTCTTAAATCTCAATTGATATGGTTCTTATTTCAATTGGTATCCATGATAGATTAACCTTTTGACCTTGCTCTTCAACTTTCCTTAAGCTTATAGGTCAATTGGTTTCTCTCCAATTTGGTAATTTGATCATTGAGCCTTATAGTTAATCATTATCAATTGGTATCTAATCCTTCCCTTGAAGTTATCCCTCAATTGGTTAAACCATCTTCTTCTTGCATCTAATAGTTATATTCTTGTCAAAAGTATGACAAAAGAAGATTATGGATTGAGGGGGAGTAAACCTTCTAAGGAAGCATTAGAGATGATCAATTCACCATTGCTATTCCCTTATAACTTACTCACATGCATAATAGCCTGTTAAGTATTTCATTTTCGATTTCATTTGTTAACAGGTGCTACTAAGGTATTTTCCTTGTTTCATGTGTGTAGGTACCTTTCTTCAATTGCTACCTTTGCAATTTAATGGCAAAGGGGGAGAAAGGATTAAGGGGGAGAAAATGCTCTAGCTACCCAAAAAGGGAGAAAGATCAAAGGGGGAGAGAGCATTCAATGGCAAAGGGAGAGAAAGACCAAGGAGAGAGAGTGCTTGGTCTAAGGGGGAGAGAAGATAAAAGAAAGAAAGCTTGGAGCTAAGGACAAGAAGAATGAAGATCAAAAGAGCTAAAGCCCAAGCTAAGTGAAGGAGCATCCGAAGATTTCAAGCCGTGTCAAGCCAAGGAGCTGAAGACTTAGTGTGAGGTTTAGTGTTTAAGTTAAGGTTTGCCATCAAATTGCAAAGGGGGAGATTGTTAGGAATTTTGTGTATTGCAATTTGATGGATGCATATCATTTTAATCATCATTTGATTTCTCACAACTTGCATTATTTTAGAAAACATTGAAATCTTATTTTATCCATGCATTGTTTTTAAATATGGTAAAACTCATGTTTTATGCATGAATTGGTTTTAATTTTGGATGCAATTGATTTTGTAAAAGGAATTTTCAAAATTCAAGCTTAGCCTAAGTTTTAAAGTTTCAAATGATTTGTGGCTTTTTATGATTCATGATTTTAAAATACTTAGATTGATTTAAATCATGTTTCAAGCTTGATTTAATGGCCCCAACAAGTCCCACATCAAAAAATCTTTGAAAATTGCAAAAGTATGCAAAATGGGAAAAGTGACCAGGGCCCAGTGTACTCGGTCGACCGGGTACACATCTCGGTCGACCGCGTACACTGCGGGTCGACTGGGCAGAGAGCCGTTTGGCTCTCCAACGGTCATTTTTCTGACCGTTAAGGGTCGGTCGACCGGGCCTGTCATGGGGTCGACCGGGGTACACGCAGAAACTCTGTTTTCTGTGTATAAAAAGGTTTCATTCCCTTTGAAAAAGGTTGGAAACTTTTGAGGAAACTTGGAGCCTTCTTGGAGGTGTTTGAAGAGAAGATAAAGGAGATGAACCAAGGGGATTAAGAAGGTCATTAAGGAAGCTAAAGCTTGGATCATGAAGTTAAATCTCCAAGTAAGCTTTGCTTAATTAAATCATATGTTTTCATGCTTGGTTTTAAATCTTTGGTAAATGTTTTTTAGCATGATAACTATGATGAAATGAATTCATTACTTCCATTCAATCTTTGATATTAAGTTGTAATGAATTCTTTTCTTTGATTCAAACTTAGTTTAGTTTTAAACTTTGTTAAACATGTTATGGTTTAAAACTTTGATTTCTTTATAACATGTTAATTTAACTTGTTTGAATCATCATTGTTGTTTTCAATCTTTTTAAAACCTTGTTAAATCTTGTTTTTGAAAACAACACTACAAATGCATCACATGTTTAAGCCAAATTAATTTCATACAACTTGTGAGCCTTTATGTTTTAAATCATCAACAAGTTAGTATTTGTTCATGTGATTTGCATTTAAACTTCAATCAATTCTTTCTATGTGCTTTAATCTTTGAATTGCTTTGAGCATATATTCATTGGACTTTACTTTTTAGACTTGATTGAAGTTGTCACACACACACCTCATTAGCATACATCTTTGCACTCATTAGTGTGTTGTGTGAGTTTAGTTTTCACTTTCAAATTAGCCTATTAAAGAGGCATTGTAATTGTGCTTCAATTGTAATCTCTTAGAGTGTTCTTTGGAAGACACTTTCTTTGAGAAATCATTTCTTTGTAAGGTTATTTGCTTAGCCATTAAAAGCATATTGATAGGTTGTTGTTTAGCCTAGAAAAACATCATTGTAAGGTTATTGCTAAGCCTTGGAAAGCATACATTGTAGAGGTTATTGCTTAGCCTTTTGAAAAGCATAATAGTGGAAATCCGGTGGGGTGTGAGGAACACAAGCCGGTAGTGGATGTAGGCACGTTGGCCGAACCACTATAAATATTGTGTTGTGGTGCATGCTCTTGTGATGATTGTATGTATTTAGCTTCCGCATTGTGCTTGTTATCATCACTAGTGACTAGTTAATTGTAAAGAAATTAAAATTGGTCATAGTTAGTCACTATTAGTAGCTCACCCTATTCACCCCCCCTCTAGGGTTAGGATCCCAGGACTTTCAGGATCTTCATGTAGATCGACATCAGATGACCATGTAATTTCAGGTGTTTGTTGCCAACAGCGGGTCGGTGCCATCTGTCCTGTCGATTTCTCGATCGGTCGGGTGGAAAGCACACTTTTTTTTGGTTGACCGGGTGGCGATCAATACTGTCTTCGATACTCTTGATGATTTACCCGTGTTTTGGACGGATGTCAGAGGACTTGGTGTCTCAAAAGCATGAATTTTGGAAAGTACCAGAGGCTGGGCTCCTTGAATCGCGAAAAAACGGCGAAAACCGGGTTTCCGGGGCTTTCCCGGCGACCCCGGGGTCCATGGTCGCCGGCGACCCTGGCCCAGGGTCGCAGGGGTCTGCGACCCTGGGGGGTTTTCCCCCTTTCGGTCCCGTTTTGCGTCCGGTTTTGCTCTTTTTTTATTCTTTTTTCTTCTGTACTTTTCTTTGACATTTTGACCATTTATTGGCCTGATTTATTTGTAGGAAACCTGATGAGAATCCTTGCATTTTATTTTGCAAAGTTTCCAATTTCCTGAGAAAGCCGAAGACTTTGTCGCGCAGAGCTGCCGATTTTCTGTCAAAAGCTGAAACTGGGTCAAACGATGTCGGAATGACCTGAAATTTGGTGTGAAGCTTGCTGAGCAATAAATAAGACCAACCATAGGCTTTTGTTTGAGTTTTGAAGCCGTTTGGGGTCCTATCACCTGTAGACTTGCTTTTTGTCGCGATGAAGATGTCGCGGTTTGATGTGCGGTCAACCGATGTCCGATTGACTTGAAATTTGACAGGGAACCTATTGGAGTCATTTTAAGATGATCCATAGGTTCTGTCTTGGAAACCATGGTCCCGGAGAGCTTTACCGCCGAGAGGCTTGATTTGGCTGTTGGAGAAGCGAAGTTAGGCCAAATGATCTTGAAATGGCTTGAAACTTCTTGTGTACTCCTCTTTTGGCTGTCTGGATGAATCTTGCAGTTTTTGTTTGATTCTGACAAGATTTGATTTTTGGAAGCAGCATTGCCTATTATGGCAGGTTGCGACTTCATGTAGCTCTTTGGATCTTGGAAAGGCAAAGTGACATTTTTGGTGTCAACAAATGCCCCCTCGAGGTACAGCGGCGAGTTGCTTAACTTTTGTAGTCGATGTGCCTCGAAGAGATTTTTGAAGGAGAGCCTGTGACTTGACCAAGAGTCTTTGAGCTTCCAGGGGAATTTTATGGTGGTGAAAGGGATCACGTACCATCTCAAGGCAAAGTTTTGAAGATGACATCTGGGATGTGGATTTTGGGTTTTGACCTTGTGACCTAACAGGCTATATATGGCAGGTTAGGGGGTCGGGTTTGGTTTTGATCGTGTGACCCAACAAGCTGTATGTGGAATGTTGGGGGATCAATTTTGGTTTTGATCTTGTGACCTAACAGGCTGTATGTGGCAAGTTAGGGGATCAGGTTTTGGTTTTTGGTTTTGGTCTTGTGACCTAACAGGCTGTATGTGGCAGGTTAGGGGACCAGGATTTGGTTTGATTTTTTGAAATGTCAATTTCAAGATTTTGGCTCAATTTGGTAGATGAGGCTGGATGGTTTGATTTTTGGAAGCTCATGGGGCTTGGAATTTTCTTTTGTATGGTCCAATCAACTCAAAGAGGCATGGAACCATTTTTGTATGCTCTTGGTAAGAGGGATTTCTCTTTGACTAAAGCCCAAAATTCATTTTTTTTTTTTTTAGTGCCTAGGTGGTCAAACCTGGCTCATATGGGCTAACCCATGGGACCTTAAGCTTTTGAAATGGCTTAGATCTCATATGGTGTCATTTTTGTAAAGAATATCCAAAATATCTCATTTGGATAGAGAATATCTAAGAATATCTTTACTTGGAGAGAATCTCTCATGATCCCTTTATTTTGGGATAGAATATCTCAAGATATCTTTCTTTTGGGAAAGAATCCGTCATAGATTGATTTTAGGAGAAAATCTCTCAAGATCCCTTTATTTTGGGATAGGATATCTCAAGATATCTTTCTT
>CM022955.1:45193527-45327415 GCA_012931725.1 Litsea cubeba
ATTTTTTCCTTTTTTTTTTAGAGAGTTTTTCTTGTATGAATGTTTATGGGAATTTATTAAAATGGCCGTTATAGTTTTTTGCTGCATTTTTGGATGTTTATAAAGTACCATTTTTTTAAAAGATGAGATCTATTTGTATAAATTATTATTTTTTCGAAAAGAGTTGTTGTGGAACCCAATATTTTGTCGTGGAAGAGATGTAATGCATGTACGCGACGTAAAGGCTATGCATGGAATTTTAGCCATGAAGCACGTGGAAGCTCATTACAAGGGTCGGTGATGACCTTAGCTTTAAAATAAGGTCATCACCGACGCAGAAGTCATTTTTTAACAAAAGTTGTAACTTTTTTCAAGCGAAATTGGATACAGCGTCGGTGATGACCTTAGCTTTGTAAAATAAGGTCATCACCGACGCAGAGGTCTCTTATTTTTTAAAAAAGTTGTAACATTTTTAGGTCTTTTTTGGAAAATTTCTAAGTGACGTCGGTGATGACCTTAGCTTTGTAAAATAAGGTCATCACCGACGCAGAAGTCATTTATTTTAACCCAAAGTTGTAACTTTTTTCAAGCGAAATTCGGATATAGCGTCGGTGATGACCTTAGCTTTGTAAAATAAGGTCATCACCGACGCAGAGGTCCACTATTTTTTTAAAAAAAGTTGTAACTTTTAGGTGTTTTTGGAAAAATTTCTAAGTGACGTCGGTGATGACCTTAGCTTTGTAAAATAAGGTCATCACCGACGCAGAGTCTTTTTTAACCAAAAGTTGTAACTTTTTTCAAGCGAAATTCGGAACACGTCGGTGATGACCTTAGCTTTGTAAAATAAGGTCATCACCGACGCAGAGGTCCTTTTTTTAAAAAAGTTGTAACATTTTAGGTGTTTTTGGAAAATTTATAAGTGACGTCGGTGATGACCTTAGCTTTGTAAAATAAGGTCATCACCGACGCAGAAGTCCTTTTTTAACCAAAAGTTGTAACTTTTTTCAAGAAATTCGGATACAGCGTCGGTGATGACCTTAGCTTTGTAAAATAAGGTCATCACCACGCAGAAGTCCCTTTTTTTAAACAAAAGTTTTAACTTTTTTGGAAATTATACAAGCGTCGGTGATGACCTTTCTTTTAAAATAAGGTCATCACCGACGCAGAAGTCCCTTTTTAACCAAAAGTTGTAACTTTTTTCAAGGAAATCGGATACAGCGTCGGTGATGACCTTTTTCTCTTTAAATAAGGTCATCACCGACGCAGAAATAGTGTTTTGTCACAAAAAGTTGTAACTTTTTCATGCTTTGTCAAGTATTTTTACTGCTACAGCGTCGGTGATGATCTTATTTTAAAAGAAAAAAAAAGAAGTGCTGGTACTATGACAAGTTCATCAAAAATACAACTATGCGCTTTCAATAAGAATAAAATCATGGTGGACAACATTCAATGACAAATAAACGCATTCAATTGACATTCAATCAACATCCCATATACAATTACATCCCATATACAGACAACAACTATTTCCATCATGTGAAACCCACAAACAAACCACGGTAATTCATTAGTTTACAATTTACATTACAACGCATTTGGAAGTGCACATAACCCGGGAAATGTTTACTGCAAATCAGGGGGCAAGACAGGTAGTGGAGGGAGGTTAAGCCTTGAAGCATTTCGAATCCAATTATTCTCAAAAATGTCGATGACAATTCTACGCCGGAAGTAAGGGATGTCTGCCTGGGTGAACTCGATGGGACGACGATATACGCAATGCTCTGCAAATGCACAGGCGAATATCCCGCAGTCATTTCCATTATCTTGAAATGGGATATCCGTCTTAGTTGTCATCGTCCACAGCATAGGGGCCGACCACCCGTGATCCATGAATCTCTGTTGAAGCCACAATACCTATCCATGACATAGTGAAAATGAATGATACTTCAATTTTCAAATCCTATTTACTATCCGAACATTATGCTGACAAGAGAAGAGCAATTATGTACTTACGAATCTTTCACAGGTTTTATGGCCCCAAATCTCTCCCTTCGAACTATTATAGTATTCCCAGCGATTCTCATCGACATATCCAACGAGTAGGGACCAATGGTTGTGAGCGTGAATTACGTAGACTAGAGTCTTGCACTCTGCCGCGTCCATTACTCGTTCTCCCTTTGGCCCAAAAGCCATGTCATCTCCTGTCTTTAGACCCTTTTCCCAGTAACTCTGCAAGACAAGCATCACATACATCAAACAAGTAGGATATTTAACATATTGAGGCCCTAGTTAAAGTGATTTTTTTTGAACTTACGCATATACTAGGGTCAGCGAAGTATGCATCCTTGCACCTTTCCCGTATGACTTCAAACCAAAAATATATGATAGTCGAGTCCATCCAAGTGCCCTCTTCCAATAAATCTCTGAGGGACTTAGAATTGACGCACGAGATTATCATATCCAACTCATCTTTCATGTCAATGCAATGAGTGTTGTGATGTTGAATTAGTAAAATCAAACAAAGAGAGAATTAGACAGGAAGTGTTTTCAACAACTGTAGTTACCTATGCGTGTAATATTTGTAGAAATCCATCAAAACTTCCTTCTCCACATCAGTCAGAAGGTAACCTGAGTGGGGTAATGGATGCTGATAATCAAGAAACCTATCCGGGATTTTCCTCAGCCTCGGTATGTGCTTGCACCTCCATATTAATGAATCAATTGTAGCCCGTGCAGGGGATAAAACGATTGCCTGGGAAGTGACATTCGGAGGTGTTTTATGTCCTTCAGGACTGGGCAAGACAGAGATAAGATCCTCGATAGGGATGTCATCATCTTCACCGAAGGCCGCATCTAGATTGGGGGCATGAACTTCTTCTTTTTCGTCCTCTATCCAAAGTGGAGAGGTTGATGCTGGCCTGGGAGTACTCTATCATTAAGGGAGACTCGAGATTAAATCGAGGCATATTTTGCGGTGCTATTTGAGTACTTCTCCTTAATCCTTGCAGCTTAGGCGTTCTGACGGTCTGCAAAATGAAGCATAGCAAGGGTGAGGAAAGCAAGGCAATATCATTCATCAATTTGCAAAAAGTTATGCTAGATGTTATTAAAATCCTTACGAGAGTTTCATCATCTCCAGAAGATGCTGAAGTAGTACACGTCTCGACGTAGTCCTTGAACGTAGTCCCAAATCTGGACCTAAATCTCTCGACCTTTTTCTTAATCGAACTTGTGAAGGAGAGAAGGTCAACATTTGCAGAGAGGGAACGATCGCATGACCGAAGGATGTGGTCGAGGAAGAGAGAGACCTGCATTAAGACATATTGAAACAATCCCATTAGACAATATATTAACTAAATAAATGTGAAGCAAACTAAGGGATACACAAGAGTGTTAACGTCATACCCGAGTCTGTGGGATGGTAGGAGCTTGGGCATCGGGCTGTGGGGGAGGATTCCTTTGTGGCCCTCACGTGGTCTGACACGGCCAATACGCATGATGGTATTCGCTTCATACCATCTCATGTATTCTCTTCATCCTCCCCGCCTTTTGTTTTTCCTTTCTCTTCATCACATTGTTTACCCGAGCCTCCCATGACTTGACCTCCTCATCATGCACCAGACTCCAATCTATCACAGATCTCCCCTTATTTTCTTTCCGCACGAAGGGCCTAACGAAACGTGGAGGCACCGTCTGTCTCAGCCCAAACTGCCTCATGACCCTATGGATAGGGTGACGCTCAACCCCAAATATGATATAAGGGGAGAATCTGTTCTGAAGAGTGCTCTCTCAGCCTTCGACACATGGTTTAGAAATTCCTTACCGTACTTTTTGTACGGTTGCCATTCGAACTGTGCATGAAGCATTGGGTAAGTTAGAACTAATAAAGTAAGTATGAAAGTTATGGAAAATTGAAATGCATCTTTGTACCTCTTTGGACGTGAGGTAATTGAGTTGCTTTCGCACTTCTCTCACTGTCGTAAGATGGGTCAGACCCAAGTCGGTTAGCCCATGTCACCATTATGGGAAACCTTATGTTGGTTTTGGCGCATATTTGGACTAAAACCTCGACCAATCTTCATTCTGGTGTACGCCCAGATCTGTTAAAAGAGAGGGAATCATTAGAACATTAACATATAAATAAGCAATAAGATATAAATAATCGAAGCTCACCTGAAGAAGCTGGAGGGGGCCAGAAAGAGACTTATGCTTAAGGTCAACAAAATCCCCCTCATCGGTAGGGTCGGGCGTCTCACGCTTCTTCACCCCTTCCCACTGTACACCCTTGTTTAGCATTCTATAAAGGTTCGCTAAACACGCGGAGGCCCATGAGTAGGGCCTAAACTCTCTAAACAACTCTAGAATATAAAAGGGGCCTCGTGCCCCTGAAGAATTACACAAAATCTGTCCAGCCACAAAAAAAAAAAAAAATAGGCACGAGTTCTACACTTATCATCGGCCTCTGATGTCGTCGTCTTCTTGCCCCTCCTTTGCCTTTTTCTTCTTTCCCTTATTCGGGATTCTCCTTTCTCTCTCAACTGCTCAGGTTGTGGGACGAAATACTCGTTCCAGCCCACGTTGAACTTGAGGGCGATCCCATTGTAATCTTGTTTATTTATGGGGAACCTTACTAAGGAGCTCCCGACAGAGATCTGCAATCTCATAATGAGTGTATGTGCGGCCGTCATGGGCGGACCATCAATAGGTAGCCGTAGATGTACGCTACGTCCTCCAAAGTGATTGTCCGCCTCGCTGGAATGGGAAATGAAATGTGTTCGTCTCCGGCCTCCATCGCTCAATGAGCCCATGATCAATGCATGGTCGATCCTCATCCATCTCATTTGAGCAAGATGGGTATAGGCCCGGCCTCCCGCACCCACTCCATCTGTCTCTCGTTCAAGTCCCACTTCCCATAATCAGGGTCGTGGGGAAGCATCTATATGTGCCAAACTCCTGCAAAAAATATAACAGTTTCAATAACGTTAGCCATAGATCAGTTAAGGGAAGTTCAATTGAAAATAGGTTTTGCGGAAGAGAGTATACCAAGCCTTGTTCAATAGCGGCGGAGATGTGATGCTCTTGTCGCACAATAAAATGTATAGCTGTGGGTTTGAGGTACTAGCCTCGTTTGAGGTAGTAGCCTCACTTTGGGGCACTTCAACAATTGCTTGTCTTCTCTTTAGACATCTGTATACATCCAAATAGACATGATAGCATTGAATGTTATCAAGGCAAACATGAATACAACTATGAAAGCCGAATATCCAAAACCGACCACGCAATACTCTCCCCTATAATGGTAAATGAAAACACATATATCAACTGTAGTAATTTAACTCTAATAAAATCAATCAATAATGTTGAATGAGTTTGAATGGTTTGGATTCAATTTATGGCTACTCAACATGCATGATATTCACATCAACTAAGCTTCCAAAACAACAATAATACACCATCAGAAGTTTAAGGGTTGTTTGGATAACCATGAAATGCAACTGATTATAAGTTTTTCACAAAACAGATGGTTACCATCTGTGCTGGTAATGTGTCCGGACAGCATAAAAATTGGACACCACATAAAGGGAAAAATATGTTCTGGATTTCTTAGCAGAAACTCTGGAATAGTATATCATCCTTCACCATCACAAACCCCAAGCTAAAGTGATAGCCATCCATTCTAACCAGTGTTTTCCAACATAAATTGTAGTGTGGCTCATCCAAAGGCATCCTCTGTGGAATTCTTAGATGCTTAGATAAGTATAAAATGACTGATTTGGTTGTCCAAAGAACTAACAATGTAGTTCCTTACTGATCTTTGCCCTTAAAACAATCCTTATGGGTGCAGTGTGATTATTTAAGAATTCTAGAGTGAATTGTGCAATATAATGTAAGCAGTTGGCTACACTTGTTTGGGAGTGTGCAGACATATAGTCCTACACGTGTTGGGTACACTTGGTCAGCCCTTTAGGGATTTAGACTACAAGGGTGATGTGCGATTTACACATGCTATGTCCAGAGTACTTCCAAGTTCGTAAAATCAAATTCAAGAAACAGAATGAACAACCCATTCACATTGTTCAAAATGAAGAACACCAAAAAGGAACGAATGAACCACTATTGCCATTTGACCGCATACAACATCCTCAAGTTTGGAAAACAAAAAATAACTCACTCAAACCTTTCTGCTAGGGTTAAAAACAAAAACCCGTTCATCCATCCTCCTTCTCAACCGAAAAAAACCAAAAATTGAATATAGCAAACCCTAATCAATGCAAACAACAAATGTACAAATCGAATACAACGTGAAGATAACAAACATGCAGTTAGATATCATATGCGGGAAGGCGGGAAACAAAAGAAAGTGAAAAATACAAAAAAAATTGACAAGGATTCAAGGATTCCAACCTCTTGAGCGTCCTTTCAATCACAGTTGATTGAAAAAACGACGAGGATTATGAGCAGATGTTGAGAAATTCAGTTACAACGCTGGTGGTTGTGGATAGATGGAAGCAACTGCTCGTCGCCATCGTCCTACGGTCAGTCTCGACGCATGGTGGAAGGGAGAAGAGAATAATGAGCGAAACAGAGATTCTAGCCTTAAAAAGGATCGCGAACAGCGTCATCGCCGACCTTATCAGTATAAATAAGGTCGGCGCCGACGATGTGCTCTTTATGGTAAAAAAAAATTCAAGTATACATAAGGTCAATCGCCGACCTTATTCAAGTGTAAATAAGGTCGGCGATGACGATGTGCTCTTCTGGTAAAAAAAAATGAAATTCGCACCCAATTGCGCTAAAACCAACCATGCCCCCCCCCCCCCCCCCCCCCCCCCCCCCCCCCCCCCCCCCCCCCCACACACACACACACACAGAGAGAGTCACTAAAAAACAAAATTCTCAGGAAAGCCCTTATATATTTTGAGAACTACATACATTTACTTATCTGTGGCCTTTCCAAGAATTTCTTTCTACATAAGTGTCCCAAAGAAAGCCCTCATATATCGAGGCATTCACCGACAGGTCCCTGAATGTTGCACTTTATTGCCTTAGATCCACAAAAAAAAGTCATAAAGCCAAAGGTCCCTCACACACTTTTTCATACCTGAAATGTCTAATTTTCCCCTTTGTTTAAATCATATCCCATGAATGGAGGGATATCCCATTAATAATGGTCAGCTACAATTTAATTGGTCACAATTAATGGAATCTCATTAATGAGATTTTCAAATAAATTCTAAAAACACACAAATAAATTTCTAAATAACACAAATAAATTTCTAAAAATGCAATAATTTCAAAAAATACAATAAATCCAAAAAAAAAGGCAATAAATTTCATAAGAACAAAGATAAATTTAAAAAGATGCAGATAAGTTTCAAAAAATTCAAATAAATTTCAGAAAATGTAAATAAATTTCAAAAGATTCAAATAAATCTCAAAAGATCCAAATAAAATTCAAAAAATACAAATAAATTCTAAAAGACGCAAATAAAATTTAAAAGACGTAAATAAAATTAAAAAATGCAAATAAATTAAAAGAATGCAAATACATTTGCCAAAACTAAGATAAACCAATTTTTTAAATTTTAAAAAAATTTGCCAAAAACTTAAGTATTGTTGTAAAAAATCAGCTAAATTTAGTTTAAAAAATACAAATAAATTTCAAAAGACACAAATAAAATAAAAACACAAATAGATCTAAGAAAATAAAAATAAATTTGCCAAAAATACAGAAATATTCTTTCAAGAACTCAGTTAAAATTTTCAAAATGGAGATAAATTTGTCAGAAACTTAATTTTTTTTAAATTCAAATAAAGTTGCCAAAAACTCAGATGAATTTGTTCAGAACTCAAATAAATTTGTTACAAAACTTAGATAAATAATCAAAAACTCATACAGATTTTTCCAGAACTCAGATAAATTTGACAAAAACTCAGCTAAATTTGATAAAAACTCAGATAAATTTAATAGAAAACTCATACAGATTTGTCCAGAACTCATATAAATTTGACAAAAACTTAGCTAAATTTAATAAAAACTCAGATAAATTATTTCAGAACTCAGATAAATTTTCCAAAAAATCAGTTGATTTGCCAAAAATGGAGATAAATTTATTAGAAACTTAGATAATTTTTTAAAACCTCAGTTGATTTGCCAAAAAAGCAGATAAATTCGTCAAAAACTCAGATAAATTTTTCAAAAACACAGATAATTTTTTAAAAACTCAGAGAAAATCAGATAAATGTTCCGAAAACTCAGTTGTTTTGCCAAAAGCGCAGATAAATTTGTCAAAAAATCAGATAAATTTTCCAATGAATCAGTTGATTTGCCAAAAAATACAGATAAATTTATTAGAAACTCAGATAAATCTTTTAAAAAATCAGTTGATTTGCCAAAAAATCAAATAAATTTGTCAGGAACTCAGTTGATTTACCAAAACCGCAGATAAATTCGTCAAAAACTCAGATAGATTTTCCAAAAAAACCAGATACATTTTTCAAAAACTCATAAATTTATAAAAAAAAAGAGAGAAATTTATCAAAAACTCATAAATTTATTAAAAACTCAGATAAATCATACACAATTCAGAATAAATTTCACAGCTTAGACATGATCTTCTTCCTCGATTGTTCTTGTTCTGTAACACAACTTCCAAAAGGCTCTGGCCTTCTTCCTCGTCATCAAGTACGGATCCGTCTTCTCCGGTGAGACGAACCTCTGGCTGGACAATTCTCTTCTTCCGGTCCTCTTCTCCTGCAAGATTCGGATCCTAGCATTTCTGCAATGATCTGCGTGGGACAAACACAAATCAATACCGATCCTTTATGCCTCTGTTTTCTGCAACTCTTCTCTGCTCTCCGGCGAAGGCGATCGGATTCTGCAGCAATGTTGATCAACATCGTCTTCTTCCTCCTTCCTTCTGTTTTTGCAACAGAGGACTGGCAGCCCTTCTGCCTTCTTCTACTTCTCCGACATCACTGAGCAGCATTGATCGCTGCATTCTTCGAACTCCTGAGAAGGGCGACCGAATCCTCTGAGATTTTCACCGGTCGGCGACTGCAAATAAGATCCTCCATGGTTGTCTTTGTTATTGTTGCAACACCTGCGCCCTTCTCTGCTCAGATGATGGCTAGAATCTGTTGTAGGTAGCGGTGATGTTGCCTTCCTTCTTTGAGCACGGCGCTGTAAATCCAGAGTCTTCTCTGCCTGCGAAATCCAAATCCCTCTTCTCCGAGCCCTTTCTAGAGCGACTGGTGGTCTGGTTTTTGCTAGGACCAAAAGCCCCTGATCTGTGCACTGTGTGATAATCCACCCTAATCTCTGCCCTTGATCGTGTGATTCAAGCCCTAGCCCTAGGAAAACCCTAGCCTCGCTCTCCGATCGATCAGCAACTGCTCTCGATGGGAACCTGCAACTTCAATTGCAATCGATGGGGCGTCTTTCTGTTATGGCCCACTACTGTGATCAGCACCAAGCGCCCATCTCCTCTCTCCTTTCTCCTTTCTCCTCTCTCATTTCTTCATCTGTTTTTTTATGCCCTAAGCACCGATTCAACATGTCCAGGTTGAAAAAGAAGAGGGATAATACAAAATTTAAAATTTGAATTTCATAATTTCTTGTCTAAAACGGTTGAAAGGGTAAATTAGTCATGAAAAATGAGATCATATGGATGTAGGGACCTAAGGCTGGAAAAAGTCTAGCTGAGTGGACCAGAGGCCTTAATAAGTTTTTGCGTGGACTGGAGGCTGGAAACATTGACTTATAGGGACCTTTCGCTAATTTTCTCTATATATTTTGAGAACTACATGCATTTTTTTGTCTGTTCTTTCTACATAGTGTCCCAAGGAAGAATTCTTGGGTCCACCTCTATCTATGAATGATTCGTCATTAGATTGATTAGAGTCTAAAAACACTTTATTAGCCTACATGTCTCAAGAAAAATACCGAGAAAGAGACCGTTGGACCTTGGGAGAAAGCAATGGTATTTTTGTGAATAAACACACATTCACACCCATTTCTTATCGATAGAAATAAGGGCAAAGCTATCATATTTCAAAGCAAAATCTTGCCCATTTCCCTTTCCTACGTGAGTTTGGAGACATAGAAGGAAGGGACAATTACCGTACGGACAGCCTAAGACCCGAGAATTACCCCATGAAAGATGAAAAATTACAATTTACCTAAAGAAAGATCGTACACAAAAAAGGCACAAAATGGGACGAAAATACCCTTTTTGGAGCGATATCCAATGGCGGTAGGATATCGAAGCGTTCGATATCCCAAGTACTTAGGATATCGCATTGTTCGATATCCTACAAGTGTAGGATATCGCACAGTTCGATATCCTAGACCTGTAGGATATCGAACGGTCACCTACTTCCATCACATCACCACAAAAAGTCCGTTTCATCTTCTCCGTTTTTTCACTGAGGAGGTCCGTTTCATCTCCGTTTTCGTTGAAGACCTCTGTTTCCATCGCACAGTTACCTACTCTCGTTCTCCCATCCAAAGCTTCATCTTCCCGCTCGACTTTTCCAGAGATGAAAACTCAATAACTTTCATTAAGTCTCATCTCTCTCAAACTCTCTTGTCTCCCTAACCCTCTTTTTCTCTTGGTTTTATCTTGTGCTAAACCTCACAAACCCCATGGATTCAAAAGAGCCATGGTTTCAACTTCAACTCCAGCTCCAGCTCCATCGCAACTGGATTCCATCACAGCACGACCCATCTCAGCTCCACGACACATCGCAGCCGACGGCGTCCATCCCTCTCTCTTTTCTATCACAGAAATGAAAATAGCTGGGAGATGTGTGGATATTAGTTTTCCTTGTTTGCTTGTTGGCCCATTTGTTGGCAAGGAATTTATGAATCACGAGGGTGATGTGTGGATATTAGTTTTTTTTTTAATTTCTTCTTGAACTTATTATTCATTAAAAATGAAATTATTTGATAAACATTTATGGATCTTCACTAATGTTTCTTTGATTTTAGCATATGAAAGAAATAATGATCCAAAGTTCCAATGGTACTATATTTTGGAGAAGGTAAGGTGTTGACATTGATATATGTGACTGCATATCCTTCTCTCTTTACCTGATTGAGGTTGCTCTATTAGTTCACATCAATGTCTTTAGACATCTTCATTTTTTAGCTTGGACATTTGGACAAGGCAGCACTCAATAAACTGAAAGGAGAGAGACTTTTCACCTATGGGAATTCACATGAAATATGTGCCCGATTCTCAGCTAGTCCCTTCAATTCAGGTGGGTCATCTCTTGTGAACGATGGGGAAAGGATCACATTAACAAAATAAATGGAGAGACCATTTTTGGCAATTTCTTTAGCCAACCCAAGCTGATAACAGTGGAATCTGAATGACCTTATTCTCGCTATAGCGAGAATTCAGTCTCACTATAGCGAGTTCTCGCTATAGCGAGTTCTCGCTATAGCGAGAATTCAGTCTCGCCATAGCGAGAAGCGAGACCTGGTCCACCCAATTGTGCTGAACTATTTTTTTTAAGAAAATATTTTTAAATAGACAATAAACTACTTTAAAGGTCCACCTGAAACAGCAACCGGGGTATATTTATGGACATCAATTCTGGTCCCTGATAACATGGATTTAAAATCATTTTAATGATGATTGGGAGACCCAAGAAGCCCACTCGGACAGATGTTAATGTTCTAACAGGCCTCAGTGGCTCAATATCTTATCTTGTGTTGTGCTACACTTCACTAATCACCATAAATAGGTAAATAATAGAATTGATAATCCAATCAAAGAATTAAGTACCATGTATCCTTAATTAAAGCTTATACTTGCAGAACATGTGCATTCTTTTTATATAGATGAAATGGGTGGAGACTTACAATAACACAGACATAGGGGAAGTGACTAGACCGGACACAAAAATATACATTTGAGTACAAATTCTCTTTCTAATTAAAATTTGAGTACAAAATCGCTTTCTAATCAAAATCCAACATCTAACACCAATTTAATAATAACCTCCAACATCAAATCCCATTGAACTGTTCTCTACATTGCGGCAAGTTAAACAAAATAAAATTGGAACTAAAAATATGCTATCAGGTCTGAAGTTCCCAGTAGCAGATTTGAGCTCCTGACAAGTGAACTGAAGTAGCTGAGGAACATCTTTCTTCTCGGGCCCAGGTGGATCGATGACAACATCTGTTGAGGCCTGAGCATCTTGAGGAACAGCAAGCTTCCTGTTGCTAGCATTCAAATATCTGGTCTCGGTTGTTGCAGAGAGTGAAACCAAGTGTTAGATATCCAAATATCTGCACGCTCCTTTCACTCCGCACTTGAGGGCCGCCCAGCACCCACATTTGTTAGCCATCTCTCTCTCCCACCTTTCTCTTCTCCTCATCAACCTCAAAAGAAGCTTTTGCTGGTTTTGAGATTGCCCAGATAAAGCTGAAAGGACTGAGATGAGCTAAACTTCTCGCTATAGCTTTTCACTAAATTTGCACTCTTCATCCTCTGTAAAAATGGAGAAGATGAAAACGGACCTCCTCAGCGAAAACGGAGACGATAAAAATGGACTTTTTGTGGTGAAAATCTTTGATATGTGATGGGATGGGAGTAGGTAACTGTGCGATATCCTACAGACGTAGGATATCGAACAGACCTAGGATATCGCACGAAAAAGGGTATTTTCGTCCCATTTTGACCGTTTTTTTCTGTACGATCTTCCATTTGGTAAATTTCAATATTTTGTCTTGTATGTGGTAATTGTCGGGTATTGGGCTGTCCGTACGGTAATTGTCCCTAGAAGGAATTAGAAAGAAAAGGCAGGCATTTATGCCTACTTTTAAATTAAAGAAACGTTGGGGATAGTATGCAAAAAACTGATCATTACCTTTCATTTTGATCCTAATAGTAAGGCAGTCTATCCAAGCCATTGAATGACCACGGGTCACCTCTAATAGCTTTTCCTATTGGATCTCCCGTAGCTCTATCTTTTCTACCCAAGTATTATATAATCGTATATTAGGCCAACAAGTAGAGAAACACGAGGAGGGAAAAATGTGATACCTTACAAACTTGAGATGTGGAAATTTTCTCCACCTCCACTATCTATACGACTATGTCTCCATCAAAACAGCTTTGAGTTTAAATTGGTAATCGTTTTTCATATTTTCTTTGCACATTCTTAGGTGAGTGTGCTGTGTCAACACCATCATGATAACTAACCATGTTTGAAACATGATTATACTTTGTCATTTATGGGTGGCCCATAATATCCATCCGTGTCCCACCATCATGATAACTAACCATGTTTGAAACATGATTATATTGTGTCATTTATGGGTATCCCATAATATCCATCCATGTCTACTAAACAGAGGACTCTGTTCATTTCCTTCTCTTATTATGCACTACACCATTTTACCACCTCTAGGAGCCACTTTTAGACTAGAGGAATCTTGTTTTATGCAGGATGGCCATGACAACATCGTCGTCATACTTGCGTTTCATGCCACAGCATGACAACTAGATAGTTCGCCATTTCAATACCTTAAACAAGAAGTGTCTCTCATATGAGAAGGAGGGTACGCATATGAAAATGACCCATTGGATCCCACCATGGACATCTTAGTCAATTATATATGAATCAAAAGTCAAATTATCAAAATTCATTAGGATGCACATTTTCAAATACCATCAATTATCCAAAGAGAATTTGTCAAAACTCCAGAGAAAAAAATTGTGCAAATAGAGCTTATGATTCCACGTCGGACCACCGTGGTCTTAATTGTTTTGGTGCTTTTATTCAACTGTTTTCAAAACAAAGCATTGGGATTTATGGTAGGGTGAAATTTAAGAAATTTAAGAGGTAAAGCTAATTATTACAGAACGTGTTGAAGATGATGATGAAATGTGAAAGGATGAAGATGATGAGAATGATGATATGGAAATGTTCATGTAGCCCATAGTGGAGAAGAAAAGCACAAGACAGTGACGTGAGAATTGCAATTCAAGAAAGTAAGGTTTCAGGTTGGGAAATGAAGGAACTATATATAAATGGAGCCATACATTGTTTTCTTAACAAAAATACAATCTCACATGGTCTCAGTCTACTTTGTATAAGAATCTGTTCAATAAACTAATCTTCTAGTAATGAGTATCTAGTGACTAGGGTTTACTTACTTCCTAATCAACATTTTCAAGTAGAAAATGCCATGGAATGGCGTCTTGCCTACGGCTTAGACCCTGCTAGAAACCATACGTCCTCTAGTGGCACTTTGTTTGACTAATTAAATATACTTTTATTGGTAAGTAAGGAGCCATTTTGACCCGGTCCAAACAGGTTTAAGGTGGGCCGTCTTCCAACATTATCAAAGCCTTATCAAATCTATATTGGAACCACTTTGAAAATTCTACTTTTCCACTCTGCTCTTTAAGTCATGCGGTATAAGATCAATGTTGGATTTGTATTGCTTAATCAAACCTTAAATTCGAACTCAATAGTGACACATCCATCAATGGTTCTGAACTGGGGCTTAGAATGGGCCCAAACATGGTGTTCACTCTGTGCATCAACAGAATAAAAATGTCCTTCAACTACATGAAAACCTGGCCCGTTAGTCCGGCCTTAAAGATGGCCCAGTTCATTCCACGCCACTTGAGTTGAAAGCAACGGATCATGTTACTGCTAAGTCTCATGAGCCATGGATTATACTGTGAACCATGTGTAATGTGACCTAACCATGAAGACCTAGACAGAGAATAGGTACCTATAGCTTGAATGTGGTGTTTTTTTCTTTCCTTCTTCCCTTTTTTTTTTTTCTGGTAGAGTTGAACGTTGTATTTTGATAGTATGAATATTATTATAGACCACACAAGGACAGGTTACACAATTTCCACTCAATGAAGTGCAGCCTCCTTGTAGGCACATTAAAATATATATACACTACTGCAAATTGAAGAACAACACTAAAATTCTCCATGGAAAAAGATGTCCAAGAAGAAAGTCCATGCAATACCTAGTGTCGTGATTTAAAAATGTGAAAAAGCAGCGTCGCAGATGAGGACTGACCAGGAGAGAGGAGAGAGGAGAGAGGAGAGAGGATTTTGTCATGTCAAAAGAAGCTTCTATTGGAACAAATAAATAAATGAAAAGGTTCACTTAAAGACACAAATAGTATGGTCCAATCTCTGACCATGAAGCAAAGGATTGAAATGATAGGGTCTAGAGCTGCAGATGGTGGACCCCATAATTTGTCTAAGGTTTGAAGATGAAAATGATTTACCTTCTGTGACTCTGCTGCCTTCCATTTTATACCATGTATTTCCCATTAGGATAGGACCTGGTTTTCCCTCTGGTACATCCAATGTTTATACATAATTTATTGTTAAAATGTCAAAGCATGGTGATTATGCAGCGAAGACCGACTAGAAATGAAAATGATATACATAGTTAATGAAGAAGTTAGTTTTGATTTTGAGCTGATTGACATTATCATACTTACTGGAGCTAGATAAGAATAATTTCAAGTAGCAAACTGTCAATGCCATCATTTTAGTTCTAGATCCAGTAAAAAGGTGGTTTTGCCAATAGATATCTGTAACTGCAAAAAATGTAACTTACAAGATTAGAGGATGCCTTACAGCACTTATCAAAAGAACCATTGGAGATTAGCTGCTACAATCCTGAAAAGGGGAGAAACAAACGATCAGAGGACCCTGGCTGTGGGCAGCGCAGGGCTCTCCGATATCTAAGTTAGTGCAGGGACTGAGGGAGAGAAGAGATGCAGAGTAACAACTCTTTTTTGTGTGTATGCGTACCTTTGTCTTGGAATGATCTTCTATTATAAGGAATTTATGGATATTTTGGGGTGTAACCCATTGATTTGATAGGAGGGCCTAATCAGCCCACAAAGTAATAAATAAGGATCCATCACAGCCCACAATGCATTTATTGACAGTCCGATCAGCCCACATTGCATTAATTGCATGTCATGTTAGGCTCGATCGATTCTTGACTTATTGGCGGTAGAGGTCACATCGGATCCTTCCTTGGGCTCTGCCCAGATATGGCCATAGCCGCTGGATGCTGCCTTGTCAGAGATTTAGTAAAGATTGTGGACGGCTGGAATAGTCCACCTATTTCATTGGCGCATACCCATACCTATCCGCATGACCGACGACGTGGCAGAAGGTGGCGCTCGACCTTCCAATGCTCGTCTCGGTCGTCAGCTTGCTGCCTTGGCCGAGATCAAAGCATTTAGCCGAATCAGAGTGACCAAGATGAATAAGTCGCATCTCGGATAGCATCCCACCGTGCTTGCCGAAATGCGCCCTGACAGGACGGAATCATGATCGGTCATGCTTAGAGCTGAAACTGGTCAGATCACGGGATCTTAAAGAATACCCCACACAATTGCCCCTAGCTTCAGACTTCTTAGAGTCCCGGACTCTGAGGTCGGAAGCTATAGAAGGAACTTGCTGGAGGGATCCGATGACATTTGATCCTTATCCGGCGTCGCTTCGACTCCCTGAAGTAATCAATATTGCGTCCCAACCATCATGAAGAGCAAGCTGGCGACGATACATGTCATTGTCTGATTTGCTGTGCTGTCAAATCGAAAGGACATGTGCGGCTCAAGGTGCGATCTTTTCGAATTTTAAGATGGGGCTTAGGGAAGGCGCCCTTTTTTCTATAAATAGGGGCGTCTTCCTCAGCCTCTCACCTTCTTTACTTTGCCTACTTCATTTTCGAAGTTTCTTCAGAGATTTCCAAACAGGGACGAGTGCTCAGCGTCGTGTCAAGAGGAGGTGCTGCGCTTGAGTCGGACCTTGCTTCACCCATTTATCTGTAAGTCCTGCCCTCCTTCGGCGCTTTTTAGGGTTTTTCGCCTTTTCACTTTTCCTCCTTTAGGACTCCTTTCCTTAGGGTTTCTTTCCATTTCCCCCTCTTTGACCTAGTTCGTAGAGATGGCTGACTATGGCCACTGGTTAGACGGTCAGGAAAATATAGACAAGTTTAGGAAGGAATATGGTATACCAGAGGACGTTTGCCTTAGGCGGGCGGACCCCATCGAAAAAGCCCAGCATTCTTATTTGAGCGGCTGGATGCCTTTTCCCCTAATATCTGTGATTGAGGGTGGGGTAAGATTTCCTCTGCACCCTCTGCTTAGGGCGTGTCTTAGTGCTTGGTCCCTTGCCCCTTGTCAGTTGATGCCGAACGGCTATAAGGTCATCATGGGCACGGCCAAACTGAACGAGATTCTGGAAATCAATCTCGGTGTACATGACATCGAGGATTTACTATGACATTTGTAAGGCTCGGGAGGGTACCTATTACCTTCGAGTCAAGCCGTACCAAATGGGCTTCGTCTTGGCCCTGGAGGACTCAAATAAGTATGCCGGAGACGACCTTTTCTGTGTCTTAGGAAATTGGGAGTTCGGTGCCGATGCGGACAAAGCGTTTAGCGTCCCACGCTATTTCGGAGTCGTTCCAAGTAATTATTGCTCTCCAATTTTGTTTATTTTTACTCCAATCTATAATCCGCTGAACTGACCTTCTACCTTGCTGTGCAGCACTGCGAGAGAGGAAGCGTCTCGCAAAATACCACGGCTGGGTAAAGAGCGAGGCTGATCATAAAAAGGTCGCAAAATATACCGGGCATGAAACTAGGTCAGCCTGGAACCTGCTGGGCTACAAGCCGAGGTATCGCGGCTACTATAAGAGGGTAGAATCGTCGCAAGGGGGAGGATCACGGGGAGGCGAGCCCGAGGCCGAAACAGAAGACAGAATTGTTACTTTAGCAAAGGCGGGAAATTTTTCGCAGGCTATTCTCGTCGCCCACTGAGCTTCGTCCAGTGCCGAGTCGTCTTCACCTTGATGCTGTGAAGCCAAGTTCTGCCCATAATGGTGTTATAAGGGGATGCAGCGTCTACTACAAGGAAGTCGGTCATTACGGTGGCTCCTCTTATTTGGGTTTCCCGAGTAACCTTTCCTTTGGAATACACCGGCTTGGCGCTGAACCCTATCAAAGGTATCCGGGCTTCTTGTAGATCTTCTCCTAATAGGCCCATTTTCTGGAAACAGTCGAAATAAAGGATTTCAGATGAACTGCTGGAGTCGATGAGGACCCTCTTTACCTTGAACTCCTTCAGCTTCAGAGTGACGATCAGTGGATCGTTATGGGGGAGCTAGACTTCTTTCAGGTCCTCATCTGAAAAATTGATCACGGGCCGCTCGGGCCGAGATCTCTTTGCGACTGGTCCAAGCTCGGCTTTCATCACCTCTTTTCCATGAGAGGCTCGCCTGGCCTCAGCACGAGCTTAGTTATGGCCTTTGGGGGAAGGCGCCAGGTGGATAACATTAATGACCTTTTCGGATCCATCGCCGTCTGGACTTCTGTCATCCCGGCGCTGGGCTCGGCTGCCGTTTCCATTCCCTTCTTTAATGTAGTCCCTCAGATGTCCGTCCTTGGCGAGCTTTTCCAAGTGCAATTTCAAAATCCTGCACTCCTCTGTTTTGTGCCCATTCTGCTTGTGGTAGGCACAAAACTTACTCTGGTCTCGGGAAGAAGGATCGCCTTACATAGGTTGAGGCCAGCTGAAGTACGACTGCGTCTTGATTTTGTTTATAATCTTATGGATTGGTTCCTTGAAGATGGTGTTCACAGCTAGGGGTCGGAAGAAGGTTTGGGCTTCTTGCTACCTGCCATTGCGGGCGGCGGGGTTCGAGCTGAATTGGCAGAAATCCAATTTCGATCCGAATCTTTTCTTCGAAATGACTTTTTATCCTTCTTGGGGGTCGGTCTCCTTGGCTCCTGTGCGCGATGCTATGACTTTCTCGCACTCGGATCTCATCGTCCTCCTGAGCGATTAACCGTTTTACCTTGGTCATCAACGTCGCCAAGGTGGTGACGGGATTTCCGGCAAGATCTTTCCGAAGATCGTTGCCAGGTAGTAGAGCGTTCTGGAAAATAAAAATCGCAGCTCCTTCATTTGAGCTCTCAATCTGGCTAAACATTGCCCAGAATCTCTTAGCGAATTGGGTGATATTTTCGCCTTCCTTCATTTTTGGGAATGACCCTGTAAGCCTGAAACTTTTCCAGAAAGGAGTTCTGGAGCTGCCGCCAACTGGAAATCGACCCCTCTAAGAGTGCACAGAACCACTTCAAGGAGATGTCTCCTAAACTAGAGGAGAAGATCTTGCAGTTCAGATGTCCTTCGTCTCCCTAGATGGACATTCTTTGGGAGAAGTGCCGAAGGTGCGCGGGAGGATCCGAGGTCCCATCGTAAGGGACGAACCTTGGGACCGTGAACTTCCGATGAAAAGGGAAATCCTTAATTTCTCTAGAGAGGGGAGGTGCTCCAAGATCGATGGGGTCGTAAGCGCTCCGCTGGTCTCGGGTGAAACCAACTACCTCCAGATTGCGCTGGACCGCCTACTTGATGTGCCTGTCCAGCCATTCGTGAGCACTTCCCTTAACCTCTGGAATGGTTTCGGACTTTCTCTTCGAGTGGTGTCGGCTGTTGCTCGAACTCTCATCATGAGTTCGGCCATGCTTCCTCTCCAGGTAGGTCCTTAAGTCCTCATGGGGGGAAGTAGTTTGTTTGCTCTGAAGGGCCTCCTTCGGGCCTTGGCGTCCCGAAGGTTGCCTGGCTGAGGTTGCAGCCCTAGCTTTCAGTTGTTGTTGGAGCTGATGGATCAATGCCTCCTGCTCCTGAATAGTGGTATTCTGTGCTCGGATATCCTCGAGGAGAGGATCATAGTCCTTGTCAGGATTGTAATCTTCACCGTCATCGTCCTCCTGATGACTAGAGTGTCGGGGCCCGTCTACCACTGGGGATTTATCCCGTCGAACTCTCTCCAGTGGAGGACATTTGCCTCTAGGATGCTGCTGAGGATCTTCTTGCTGATGGGGTGCTGTGCCTCCCCTCGTAAGTGAACTTGAATGAAGATGGAGCTCCTCGACGCGGACCTGGATGAAACGACGTTCATCGAGGGCGTCGAGGGCATCGACTCTTGCCTCAGGCCTCCCTAGATGGACCAGGGAGGATGGTCCTGCATGGGGTGCCCTCGTAGTTTTCCGCCTTTTGGAGCTTTCTTAGTCATGACGAAAGGAAAAGTCTAACTGGTCGTTTCCCACAACGGCACCAAATTGTAAGTGCAAAAAATGTAACTTACAAGATTAGAAGATGCCTTACAGGACTTATCAAAAGAACCATTGGAGATTAGCTGCTACGATCCTGAAAAGGGGAGAAACAAACGGTCAGAGGACCCTGGCTGTGGGCAGGGCAGGGCTCTCTGATGCCTAAGTTAGTGCAGGGACTTGAACAAAGGATGGAGGGAGAAAAAAGATGCAGAGTAACGACTCTTTTTTGTGTATGCGTACCTTTGTCTTGGAATGATCTTCTATTTATAGAGGAATTTATGGATATTTTGGGGTGTACCCATTGATTTGATAAGAGGGCCTAATCAGCCCACAAAGTAATAAATGAGGATCCATCACAGCCCACAATGCATTTATTGACAGTCCGATCAGCCCACATTGCATTAATTGCAGGTCATGTTGGGCTTTATCGAGTCTTGACTTATTGGCGGTAGAGATCCCACCGGATCCTTCCTTGGGCTCTGCCCAGATATGGCCATAGCTGCTGGATGCCGCCTTGTCAGAGATTTGGTAAAAATTGTGGACGACTGGGATGGTCCACCTATTTCATTGGCGCATGCCCATACCTAGCCGCGTGACCGACGACGTGGCAGAAGGTGGGGCTCGACCTTCCAATGCTCATCTTGGTTGTCAGCTTGCTGCCTTAGCCGAAATCAGAGTGACCAAGATGAACAAGCCGCGTCTCGGATAGCATCCCATCGTTCTTGCCGAAATGCACCTTGCCGGGACAGAATCATGATCGATCATTTTGCTTAGAGCCGAAACTGGTCGGATCACGGGATCTTAAAGAATACCCCCACACAATATCCATTGGGAGATACAATCCCATAGAGGCATAGACCAGGGTGAGAAGAACTTGTTTATGTATGAGGCCTTAAGACATGGCTGATTCATCATTGATAGGAAGCGGAGTCGAAACTGATTTGGTACAAAATTCTACTTTGTTAAATGAATAATTGCAAGAGAACCAGGACGTTTTTCCATTGCAGATAGGATAATGGGCAGGCCTAACCATTTACTGAGGGACCCAAAACCAGTTGCTGTCAGTAGTACCACCCCAAAATAGTTGCAAATGGTGGGGCTGATTGTAGCTTCTTCTGTTTTTTTTTTTTTTTTTGATCGGATTGTCGCTTCCTCTGTTGTATGTAGAGTTGTAAGTTGTGGCCTAAAGTTGCAGCATGAGATTTCCTATATGTGAAAGCCATCGATTTCATAGGATAAAATGGTTAGGCAACAATATAGAGGAGGAGACTTTTATGATCGGATGCTATGAGCCCATAATCAACAAATCTGATTTTGGTCTTTAATTTAAATTCAGGTACGACTATGGGTCCAAGTATGATCCCGGAATACAACTGAACGCTAGTCGCACTCCCACCATTTTTATTTGGTTAAGAACCTTTTTTTATCTAAACTGCCACCCCCACCCCCACCCGCCGTCTCAAATTTATCTCATCCAAATCTAACCCACACCATGACGGGTCGCTAGGATGTGATATCAAACCCGCCCTATTTGAATTTGTCAGGTCAGATTTAAAGCTTAAAAATGCATGAGAATGAGTGTAGTAGAGTATGAATGCGCCACTTTTTCTTCCCAGATGCGTAGAGTTAAAGGCCTAAAACCACCTACACCGCATGAATTTCTTCTATCACTTTAATAATAAATATATAAATACATATATTATTAATCGGGGCAGGCGGGTTGGGACAACAAAATCCAAACCGGTTCCACACCAAAAAAACCAGTTGCCATCCCTTGAACGTTGTATATATTCAAAAAGAAACAAATCCCCCCCTAGCTACAAGTGTCAGGCAATAAATAAATTGCGTTGAAAACGTTCAGATACCTGCCCAGTTCAGGTACCGAGGATCAAGTCGAAGCCCAGATTAAATTTCTCTTGGTGGTTTAAAATTTAGGCCTAAGCGTGAACCAGAGCTTGAGCAAGCCCAGTCCAAATTGCATTTGCACGCAGGCTGGATATGCAGGTTTGGGCTTGTCCCAGCCCTAGTTGCACTGCTAAGTGCTAATGAGGATTAGCATAATTTGAGTCCATCAAATGTTGATAGCCCATTTGATACAAGACAAGAAATGGACTAGGGGTGTACATGGGTCGGATTTGGCTAAATACCTCATTCGACCCAAACTAGTATGGGTTAAACATTTATAACCCTTAACTGAACCTATACTAGTTTGGGTTGGGTCAGGTCGGGTTAGTCAGGTAGGGTTGAGTTTAAATGGGTTTTACCTGTATAAGAATCAATATTGTAAGTGTAACTAAATGATTCATATTCCATACTCCACGTCAGTCCATAGCCCCCTGCATAGATTCATAATTCATATTTCATACATTACAATGTTAGGCTTATTACTAGCAGTCCAACACAAGTGCACAAGTGGGTCGGATATGTACTATATATATTTCCAAAAAGGCAAGAATCAAACATATTTTATAATATGCAATATAATAAATAAAATATAAAACGTTACTGTTTGTATTATGAAGGGTTGGGTCTGGTACATATGGGTCAGATATGTACTACATATGTAACCGATCCGTTTATAAAATGAGTTACACATTTGGACCTGTACCTGACCCGTTGTGCCGTGGATTGGGGTCGGTTTTTTATGGTTTGGTTAGGTTGGGTATATATGGGTTTTGCACACCCCTAAAATGGACAATGTCTCTCTTTCCTTTTCCAACCATTAGGGCTGTCAATCAGTCCCTCCAATGTTGATATCTGGCTCTCCTCACTCTCAAACGGCCCACAAAATGAAGGCCCAGTGCCACCCTCTTATTTTTTAGGATTCATTTTAGAATATATTAGTAACAAAGCAGCGCTATTCCCTAGCCCAAGAAGATAATATACACCAACGCAGGTTGGTTTTAGTGGTTCGGCACTTCTTCCCCTTAATCAAGGTCTCGAGTTCGAGTCTTGTGTATGGAGAAAACCTGCGCTGGGAGAGCTTTACCCGTTAGTGGGCTGACTCGGCTTGAACTGGATTAGTCAGGGCCAGTGGGCTTCCGGATATCGGTGCTCAACAGCAAAAAAAAAAGATAATATATTCAAATTTAGTGTTTTATTTAAAATATTATTCATAAAAAATAAACTTAAAATAATTAAATTTTATTTTAAAAAATAATTGATTTACAAAACTTATGTTGTAACACTAAATGTTGCCAAGCCATATTTTACTCTCATGGATGGTATGCGAAAAGGAAGGCTTTTGTTTCCTTATTTGGTAAACTTGAATTTAAATTTCTTATAATCCCTTAGATTAAGGCAACTTTTTTATGCATTACGAGATTAAGAGGAAACTTGCATTGAGATAAAGATCATCCTCGGATTAAGGGAGTCTTGAACAAATTAACTAGGACAATAACCATGCTGAGCATAGGTAGATCCAAATATTGCATACTAAATATTCGTATATAAAAGAACTAAACGATTACAAAAAAAATCAAATTGAAATAAAAAAGGACATAAAAATAATAGAAAATTAACTCAGAGTAAATATTTACATACTTCGAGAGCTAAGTAGTATATAATGAGAATTGGTGTTGAAGATAATAGAAAGAGAGGTTTTAAAAGTAAAAAATAAAAAAATGAAGTGGAACCATTCAAAAATGGACAGTGGACCTAAGTGGTTCCATAAGATAAAGAATAAGTAATTGGATAAGATAGGTGGTGGGGAGAGAATATGGTGGGGATAGAATATGGAGTATATGAAAAACAAAACGGATAACTTCATGTCAAAATTAGATCCAAAACTTTCAACTTTAAAATATTATAATTGCTTGTAATTAGATGTGGCCCGAGATAGACATAGAAATCGACTTAGATCAGAATGATATGCCTAAGTAGGAGAGGTCGGGTAGATATTGGGGTTTCAAAACTGGTATTTTAGAAAACTTTTTTTTTTCTTTTCAATGAGAGGTTTTAGGATATGGATTAGGGGTATGCAATCAGATTGGATGGACTTGACCGAAGAGGGGTTTACAATTGGATCCCATTGGATATGCTCCCAAAAGAATATCACATGAGATGGTTTTGAAAATCTATTATTAAGTTTTGATTTGGAGAGAATATCACATGAGATGAAATTGAACGTGGCATTGCCCACGAATATTGACTTAGCGCAAAGACATAAAAGATTTATGAAAAAAAATTATAGCCGTATTATCCATGAGATAAGGATAAGAAAAGGTACAAATATGCATGATTTTAAAATACAAGGACCCTACTGTTTAACTGTTTTTTGAGTTTTTTTTTATATATATACACACTAAGATTTATAAGATTTGTAAATAGGTCCCTGAGGTTTTAGTATTTACAAAATAGGCCCGTGCCTTTTCTCTTTTAGGAGCTTTTGGTCAAAGGTCTTTCAAGTATGACTTTGTTGCAAACAGTTCAAAAAAAACAAAAAAACAAAAAAAAACAGCCAAAGATCCTCTAACGCATTCTTATACCCAATGTATCTAATTTAATCTTTCTTTAATCATATCCCATGATTGGTGAGAAATCCCATTAATAATGGTCAACTACCATTTAATTGGTCACGATCAATGGAATCTCATTAATGAGATCTTCAAATAAATTCTAAAAACACATAAATAAATTTTAAAATAACACAAATAAATTTAAAAAAAAACTCAATAAATTTTAAAAAATGCAAAGGCCAAAAAAATATCAAAATATCCAAATAAATCTCAACAAATATAAATAAATTTCAAAAGACGAAAATAAATTTCAAAATACGTAAATAAAATGAGAAAATGCAAATAATTCGAAAAATAAAATAAATTCAAAAGAAAGAAAATAAATTTTAAAATTTGCAATAATTTCAAAAAATGCAGAAAATTTAAAAAGAATGCAGAGAAATTTAAAAAGACTCAAATAAATTCCAAAAGATCCATATAAATTCTAAAAAATATAAATAAATTTTAAAAGATGAAAATTAATTTAAAAAGACATAAATAAATTTCAAAAGATCCAAATAATTTAAAAAAATATAAATAAATCTCATTTAATGAAAATCAATTTCAAAAGATCCAAATAAATTCCAAAAAATGTAAGTGAATTTCAAAAAAATAAAATAAATTTCAAAATAAGTAAATAAAATTACAAAACGCAAATACATTTGTCAAAACTAAGATAAACCAGTTTTTTTAACTTCAAAAAATTTTTCCAAAAACTCAAATAAATTTTTCAAAAACTCAATTAGATTTGTCCATAAATCAGATAAATTTGTTTCAGAACTCAGACAAATTAGCCAAAAACTCAGATAGATTTGTCCAGAACTCAGAGAAATTTATTTCAGAACTAAGATAAATTTACGTAAAACTCAAATAAATTTGAGAAAAAAAATGAAAAATGCAGATAAATTTGACAGAAACTCATAAATTTGTTAAAAGCTCAGATAAACTTGATAAAATTTAAATAAATTTCACAAAAACTCAGATAAAGTTCATAAAAACTCATATAGATTTTGTCAAAACTGATATAACAGCCCTACTGCCTTCCTTCTCTAGCGGTGCTGCGATGGAGGAAGACAGCCTTGCTATTTTCTCCGTCGATGGCGCAACACCGAGGCGGCAGTAGTAGCGACGGATCTGGGCTATGGGCTGGGCTTCCATAGCAGGTCAGGTCAAAATTGACCCGAACAAACCCAACCTGGTTTGGCCAAAGGTCGTCTTCTTCCTTCAGGTTTCTGTAACTAGAAATAGACAACAGCAAGCCTATTGCCTTCTTCCTCGATTCTGGCGATGGCACGGCGCAACGTCCGGTGGCGATCCCTCCTTCTCCAGCAACATGCAGGAATGATGGTGGCGCAGGAAATCCGGCGATGGCGCAGAAGATCGTCGTCGTCTTCATTTCGTGTTTTGCAAGTCTGTAACAGAACCTGGGCAAGGTTGCAGTGATCTTCTTCTTCCTCTCTGGCTACGGCGTGTGGGCTAAGGAAGCATCAGCGTTTAGTGATGATACTTCTCTGGCTCAGGCGAACCGATGAAAAGCAGGCTCTGCAAATCAGAACCAAGCAGCCATGTGCGGCGCAGTGATGGCGATGTGGGGATTCTCCTTTTCAGGCGACGCGTAGTGAACGACGGCCCTATTCTCTGGCGAAGATCTGCAATTCTGCAACCAAAATCGAACCTAGCCTCTTTTCTTTTGCAATTCCGGTCCCATTTGCAACTTCGAATTTATGCCGAAATCCGATCAGTGTGGCCCACTTGAGATCGAAGAAAACCCCGATCTCGTCCTTCGAAGAAAAAAAAACATAGATCGATCTCAACTGTTGAGATCCAATCCATCAATGTCCGTGTCCAGATTGAAGAAGAAGAAGAGGGAGAATGGAATATTTAAATTTTGAAAATTTAAAATTTTATACCTAATCAGTTGAAAGGGCAAATCAGTCATGAAAAAGTATGAGGTGGCGTATCTATGGACCTCTTGCCGAAATAGGTCCAAGCTGCATGGACTACAGGCCTTAGAGGAAAAGTTGATAGGCTAGAGGCCTTATAAGACCTCTATGAGGGACCTTTCGATAATTTACTCTTCTTTTTAATACCTTTCATGTCCCCAAAATCAATATTCCTATCAAGAAATGGGCAGCCACCATGAGATTTGTGTTGGATTTTTATATAAATTTACCCTTACATCCATTAAGAAATTAGTATATTGTTACTATTTTTACAAAAATACCATTATTTTATTTACAAGTCCAAATAGTTTCTCTTAATAAATCTATAATGCACATGACCAGTGGTGGACCTAGGTACAAGGTTCAGTCCCCACCCATATCTGAGAAAAGTTTAAAATTTTCCTATTCTCCTGCAAATTCTAAAAGTTAATATATATATATTTACATTTGCACATGACCCCTTTATTTCTTTTACATAGAGCCAAACCACCACCCCCCACCCCCCCCCCCCGGTTCTCCACGCAAATTCTAAAATTAATAAAAAAAATTTTACATTTTCCCGTCACCCCCACCACCGCTCAAATTCTAAAATTAATAATATATTTTTTATATTTGCCTGTTCCCTATTATTTAATTTCTATTACAGCCCCTACACATCCAGCATAATAATGTACTTTGAAGCTTTCATCAATCCAATGGTAGGGTATGTACAGATTGGATAATCCATAACAAGTTATAAGTATAGGTGTTGATCGTCGTCATAATTAGTTTGGATTTAATGAAATGGCCTGGATTTAATGAAATGAGCCATGTATTGATAAAAAAAAATGACTTTATGTAGAGTTATTATTTCCCACTAAATGCAATTGTTAATGTTACATGCTTTTATAAAAAACAATAAGTCCAAGCTTTTGAAATGATGCATATAAGGATAAAAGAGATGGACAAAAGTGTCATTTCGCACTAAAAACCTATAGTGGTTGGAAGACTATTGATTTTGGGGACACGGAAGGTATTAAAATAAAAATACAAGGTCCTATTTGCAAATACTAAAACCTCAAGGGACTATTTCCAAATCCTACAAACCTTAGGGGGGTATATACAAAAATCTCTTATTTTTTAGATGAAATGAGAAAAATGGAATGGGTGTCGATTGTGGGAAGGAATGATGTAAGTTTCGTAAAATTGAAAGTGATTTTATTGTTGGAGCACTACAACAAGCTGCACTTTTACTCACGTTTTTTAGCGACGTTTTTATAAATTCGTCGGGAAAAGTAAGACTTTTACCGATGTTTTATAATTTAGACGGTAAAATTACACTTTTACCGACGTTTTTAATTTCGTCAGTAAAGTCTAATATTTACCGACGAATTTTAATAAAATGTAGGTAAATGTTCATATTTTACCGATGTTTTTTACTAAAACGTTGGCAAAGGTTATTCTTAAATTACCTTCATTTTTAAAAAAAATAGAGATTTTTACCAACCAAAAAAAAATGTCGGTAAATGTGTTTTCATTTTACTTTATTTATTTACCGAGGAAAAAAAACGTCGGCAAAACATTTTTTGATTTTTATTTATTTTTATTTTTATTTTACCGACGAAAAAAAACGTCGGTAAATCTTTTTCCAATATTTATTTATTTTTTTTTGTCTTACTGACGAAAATAAAAACGTCGGTAAACGTTTTTCAAATTTTTATTTATTTTTGTTTATTTTACCGATGAAAAAAAACGTAGGTAAAAGTTTTTTATTTTTATTTTATTTATTACCGATGAAAAAAAACGTCGGCAAAACTTTTTTCCAATTTTTACTTATTTTTCTTTTTTATTGTACAGACAAAAAAAAAACATCGACGAAATTTTTTTTTATATTTATTTTATTTATATTTCCGACGAAAAAAAACGTCGGAAAAATATTTTTATTTTTTTTATTACCCTCTTCCTACCACCATCAGTATCACAACCTTTTCATTTTTTATTTTACCTAACCTTTTTTAATTTCAATCAGCAATATAATCAATCCACATGAACAAGAAGATCATCTCCCCCAAAGACCAATGGAGCAAGTTGCAATTGCATGACCGTTACTCCCAACTACCCAAGATTAAGATATTCTCAATCAGCACCTCTATTATATTCATATTAAGGCATGTTAGTTAGTTTGGGGTAATGGGCGAACTGATTATAATAGTTAGGGAAATGTGGATCGACATGGGACTGACATCTAGAACATCACAACTCATTTGCCTGTTAGACCCACATAATTAATTCCTCGTCTTGTGCTAGAGACCCGAGAGATGTATAAACTGGATCCTCCAAGGTGGGTTTCAGAGGAGTCTGGAAAACCACAACCTATAAATCCATCAATAGGCCCACTTATAAAATCTAAACCTTTTAGATCATTGTTTCCCTAACATATTATGTTTGGGATAAGTTTCAATTCAATAGGAGTTGGGCATATCACCAGATTTATCATGTGCAAAATACACAATTTTACTCCCTTTATTTTTTATTTATATTTTATTTTAGACGTGATTAATCTGATGGTGTTTTCATAGTTAAGTTCGGTCCAGCAGCAATATAAGAGGGACAATGATGTTTAACGGTTATCTTTTCACACTGCCTTTCTTTAAAAGCTTAAATCGGTTCTCCTCTTTTTTTTTTCTTTCTTTCTTCACTGTTCATATTTATCTGTATCATAAAAACCATGAGGGTACCTGTTCTGCAACTTTTTCAAATCTCACCTTTGGTTAACCTCTTTACAATTAGTTTTATTCATCTTATGAATTAATCATGGGTCTAGGACCTCTAGGTACATAAATTTACACTGCACAAAGGCAAAGTTTTAAATAGGCGAGCCCCGCTGTAGAGTTTCACTCTTTCCATTTACATGAAGTGTGGTAAAGAGACTAGCAATATGAGCTCTACTTGATTAGTGGTAAAAGTTGATAAGAAAAACTTGTCATATAAAAAAGTAGTAAATATAGACTTGGTTTATAGCAAAAGTGAGAGATTTTATATTAAAAAATTGTTGAAATCCAATAATTATAGATTGATGATATAATTTTAAGTTTTTGCATAATGTGGTGTTTGAATTACAAGGGGTCCTTAAAGATGGAATTGCTAATACGTTGTTTGATATTGCAACCCTTGTAGCCTGGTTAACTTGGGCACTTGTTTTAACCTTGAACAAGGTACCCGTGCTAGTTTCTGGGCAGTCCGATGGCCGTTTTTCGTTTTTGAAGGGCTCACGTTTTTCTGCAAATACCTCGAGAGTCGAGATAGATCAACGATTGAAATTTTGACACGTGACCGTGTTTGACCTTCTGCAAATATCTAACAGTCCGGATCATGATTTCGGGTCCCATAAATTAAAAAAATTGAAAAATTGGACTGTCCAATGAGGACGTCCATATCATTGTAGCGACAGGCATCTATCCGTTTCAGATGAGTTTGTCTGATTGAAATCTGCCACTTTTTTTGACTTTATGACTTCATGAAACAGACATTATTTGTCTTCATGCCATTTGAAATGGACACAGTAAAAGCTTCAACCAAACATGCTAAAACCAGATTCAATAAACCAGAGGAGAAAAGTTGAGATGCTAAACTGAAACCGGGAGTCCGATTTACGAACCGTCAGTTCCTACAAGTTAATCTCGCCTTGAGCGAAGTGCTCGCGCTGATTTCCAATATTTCCGAAGGCCGTTACTCGTTCCGGATCCCCAGCGGGCCGTTTTCGATCCTAAGTGTTGGAAAATCCTTTTTTATTTTTATTTTATGTTAGTAAAACTATCAGAGACTATTATCGAAGAATTATATGACGTCAGTAAAATGAATGTTTAGCGACGTTTTTTGTAAAAGTCGGTAATGTTTAACTCTATTTTTAGGAAAATTAAAAAATAAGAGTCCTTTACCGACAATATTTCTTTATCGACGAAATTAGCGTCGAAAAATTTTTTGCCGACGTTTAGAGGTTGATAGACTTTTTTATTTATTTTAAAATTAAAAATAAAATAATTTTTACCGATGAAAATCTGTTTTTTGCGATAAAAAATGAAGGTGTTAAAATTTCCCAAAATTTCCCACCTTTGTTTTTCCATCTCCCGCCAGAAGCCCTCTTTTATCTTTCTCCTGCTCCTCTCACTCTCTCTGCTCTGTCTCGCTCTCTCTGCTTCCTCTCTCTCTCTGCTATTTCTCTCTCTCTGCGCTCAATCTCGCTCACTCTCTCTCTCGCTCGATCTCTCTCTCACTCTCTCTAGACCTCTCCCAGGCGCACGACGACCACAACAGCAGAGCGCGCGAAGGGATTTCAAAGTGGCATCATCATCCTTTCGATCTTCTTTTCCATAGAGGGGAAGGAATCCAGATTTCCTGGAAAAACTTGGTGGCGTTTTCATCGAGTCTTCTTTCTCTGAAATCATGCCAACAGAGCCCAGCCCGGATTTTCTTTTTCTCTTTCGCTCTTAGGCGACTATCAACAAATAGATCTGGCGACAGAACCCTCTGCAACTTGAGATCAGACCAATGCTCTGTCTTCTCTGCAAATCAGTCAGTGGGTTCTCCACACAGAGGCTTGAATCCCTACAACGAGCAGAGTGATAGCTTGAAGAAATGGATGTCTCAATCTGAGCAGCAACAGTTTCGTCACAGTAGAGAGATTGCTTGAAGACTGACCTACCAGAACCTCCTCTGCCTGGGCCAGCTTCGCCATGCCATTAATGACCGCAACTGCTCTTTGCAAAATTCTCTAGGTATAATCTGTGCTTTTGTTTGTTTTTTCTTTTTTTTTTTTTCATTTTCATGTTTTTCGGGGTCCTCAAATATATGGACAGAGATGGAAATCAGGGCTCCATTTTGTAGTTTTTGGGGACTTATTGTGGATTTGGGTTTTTAAGTTTGTGAGATTTGGATTTAGTTTTGGGGTGAAAGAACGGAATTGGTTCCATGAGTAATCCTAGGCCCTGCATTATACTTATTTTTGCAGATTTCACACGATCTCAATAACAATCTTCCCTCCCTTTAGAAGTTTTTAAGGTAATTCGTCCTCTTAAAAGTTCCATTCACATAATTTTATTCTTCATCATCAATTCTTCCATTCTCTTCTCAATTTCACTGAAAGTGTCAATCAATTAAAAGACCCTATTTTTTCTTGATTCAAAAACCCCAATTTCTGCTGGGATTTATTTTTAGTAGATTCTCTATGGAGAAACATTAAAAAACCTACTCTTGTGTTTATTTTGGTGGAATGTTAGTTTGTAAATGGGAATAATTTGCAGGGTTTTTGGAGTGATTACAATGTTGTGAAAAAAGGTGCTTTCCCAATGATTGAATGAAGACTTGTTGAGATAACACACAGCTATGAACAACAAATGTAAGCTTGACTGTGGGTTAGGTTGGATCACCGTACTACCATGTATAGAAAATCTATGGGCTGAAAAATATTCTAGAAGATTGTATCAAATCTACTTTGGAAACGATATAATAATTATGTCTTGTAAATGGCACCCTGATTTCACCTTATTATTGTTGTAGTACAATTTCTTTTGTATGGATTTAATCTGATTCTGTATTGTGGTCTTGGAGCGATGCTCTAGAGAACCCTTTTATTCATTAATGAGCAAGATAAAAGATACTTAGACTTCATTTCACATGAGAATCTGATAAAGTTAGTTAGCTGGCAATTTCTGCAATATGGTTTCTATACGATTTAAGACATGGGTGAAAGGATAAAGGTGGTTACAGTTTGGATGTTCCCCTAAGCTTACTTTTGAAGGAAAATTTTGGGCTGCTTGATCTTGACAGGAGTGAGGTCAATGTTAGGGACCATACTGACTTAGGCATGCATGTCTTGTGTTTTGTACATGCATTAATTAATTCAAGACCAATAGGATGAGTGCCCTACTGCATAGATATATTCTCCATGCAGCTTAACCTGCCCTTTTATTCTGAGATTTTAATATTACAATAGATAAATAGTAGTTCATGCAAGTATAGACAAAGGAAAGCCACCAATACAACAAACAGTAATTCTACATCAACAGTTTAATATATTAACATGAATATAATGCTACTAACAGGCTATGTTCTATACAAAGTACAAATGGCTGCACTCATTTGGGTAAGGCTTTGGCTTTCAGCGATTATGCAAATGATCATATGTATGCATGTCATGTACATGCTCTCTTTCCTTTCGAATTTTTTCTTTTTCTTGTTTTGGTGTGTTGGGTAGGTTTAATGAATATAGTTTTTGTGCATGACATTTTTTTTTCAGCTAATAAATTTGTGCTAGAATTTAAGTAGCTGAAACTTGTAATTGATGGAAGAATCATAACTCTTAACTGGAAGTCCAAAATTGGAGTATTCTTGCTACATTGTTGTCAGCTATTCTTCACCATGTGCATGTTTAGGACTCTAAATTTGTCAAGCACTGGTCAAGAAAAAACTGAAAATAAAATTTGAAAAGGAAAGGCATCAAAACTTTGAGTAGTCCTGTCTGACCAGTTCAAAATCTGAGCCCCAAAATACTTTGGCCTGGCCAGTTAACAGACCCCACAAGCAATGTGTGTAATGCAAGTGCTGATGTAAGTGGTGAAACCTTCTAATATGTATTTGTGTGTCTGCTTATTCATGTATATTTGCATTTACATGAGGTACAATCTAAGCAGGAAATATGATGAATACATTCACAGCTGAGATCACTCGGACACAAACGTGGCTTGCTACTCATACTCCAAGGAATGGTTCTGCTAGATGCAAATACCGGGTGAGAAGTAGATTTTTCTTATGAATTGCAAAAACCTTATTATGAGTTATTAATTTTAATGTGTGCGTGTTATCAAGACAGCTTGAATACACTAGACAAATGAGAATAAAGGGCCCATTGCAAAATACTGGGAACATCAATTTGATAATTTTAAAAATAAACTTGGGGTCTGTGAATGAGGTTTTGTGTTTGTGGATAACACCTGTAAGTAACAGTTGTTCTGTTCTTTGAAATAAGCAATTACATGAAATTAGAATAGATTCACAGGTAAAACTTTGTGCAGGGCAACCAAGTTCTAAGTTCACAACATCCAAATAGAGCCTTCTACATAGCCAAAATGCATCCATGTCTCAAACAGGACTCAGGCTATGGCTAAGGTCTGCGACATGAGTTACATTTTCGTCTTGATTTCCACCTTGAAACTGTACAGTTTTCATTCCAATGTGACATTGTTCCTCTAGTGAATCCATTCTGCAGTTTTGAATTTGAGTGCACTTAGACTGGTGGGCAGACAATTAGATCTTACTGAGAAGAAAATAAGAAAATGGATAATCAAAAGAAGGTAGGCTGTCAAGCTTCAAACGTGCATTGCCTTTCCTTCATCCTTTATTAAATAGAAATGATTGACAGATTCTGTGAATACATATTTAGAAACAGAATAGTATGAGATCTGATCTAATTAGCCCAGGCCAGCTCTATTTACACCCAATTAATCTTTCATTTGTGTTGTCCAATCGATCATGATGTGCATAGCATACCCATTTCATATCTTTGAGGATTGTCTTTTCTATTACTTGAGTCTGGTGTGATGGAATGTTGTATTGCTTTATCTTTTTGGTCAACCTTCTCAAACTGCTCTTGTATGTTTGATGTGTGATGACATGCTGTGTGATGACCTGTGTGGTCCACCAACTTGTGGTCTTCCTTATCACTTACTACTTACTAATGATACTTGGATCTAAACAATATTAGCCATGCAATCAGATCATTTGATTTTTAATAGGTTGGGTTTACTGAACATTGTTGGCTTTGAAATTAGATTCCCTAAGCTTGTTAGATGAATGTTGCATCTTATTTGGCAGATCATTTATTTTTTTTGTTCTTTAATTACTATTTCAAATACTAATCTCATTGAGGACTGGAAATTGTTGTATTGTGCAAACCCCAATTCTAATTCACATGTGAGTTAATGTATCTCTCTTTTTTTTAAAAAAAATTATTTTTGCAGGAAAGAGTAGCTAGCTTGTATGAGGATAACCCTTCAATTGCAAATAAAGATTTTTTTAGCTTGTATGAGGTCATAAATTTATCTTTTTCAATGATGAATTTTTTTCCGTCTCCAATACCTTTTAGAGACAAGCCTTTGGCAACAAAACGGGTAACGAAAAATTCTCGTCTTAATTAGTTTCGGTGACGAAATGTGTTTACATTTTGGGACAAATTTATGTCGTCCTTAAACCCCAAATTTCTTGTACTGAGAGGTGCTGGTTGCCTTGAACCAAACATATGTCATGAAGGGAGGCCATGCACATCACTCTCTTGTTTTATACTACTAAACAACTAAATTAACTGCATGGAGAGACTTTGAAAAGGAGGCTAGCTGAAACTTGTTTTGCATTGTGACACAGTTACTTTTAATGGGGTTCCAAATGATGTTGAGTCTTCAAACCCAACCTGCTCTTGTGGGGCTGGAAAGTGCATTGTTCTAACTGAAAAGGATGGGAAAGACGCTGGTAAGACGTACTTTTCCTGCCCTGTTAAAAAGGTAGTACTTATTACTTGAATCTATTTTATTTGTTTCTCTTGATTCGTCAAGAATTTGCCTTCTATTGTTCAATGGAACTTGAATATGAATATAAGAATATCATTTACTAAACAAGAAAAATGTATGACAAAGAAATGTATGAAGTGTAGTTGTTATTTGATAGAATCAAAACAAGGAAATGATTTAAGTATTTCATAAGTCTTTCCATGTCATCCCACATTTCTTTAGATACAAACTTAAATGTTATACAAGCTAATATTTATCCCATTCTTTAGGTTGTCACTCAGACTTGATCAAGGATCCTGAAGGGGCCTACTCTCAGCTCATACATTTGTAAGAGGTTAACAAACAAGACGAGGAAGTGTCTTCCATGGAAATAGGCCCTGCCAAGACGAGCTTTGATACTAGTCAGGCCATGAGAAGTTATGTTTTCCATGGTAAGACAAGATTTGATACTAGTCAGGAAGTGACTTTATATACACATGTATATCAGTATATGTGACATTCTTTCCTAGGTTATGTATTTTTTTGTGTTATATGTGAGAGTTAAGATGCACTCAATTATGAGCGGGTATGTATTCCAGCGTCGTTTTGCAGTAAGTGAATTCACATTTTCATTATGGGGATTTTTTGCAGCTATACTTGGAAGATCTATGCAAACAGGTACTGAACATGTGATAAATTTATAACATCTGGAGGCACTTGAACAAGGAACAGAAAGAGCTCAAGCAAAGATATCTTCAGATGTTTTACAATCTTCAACTTATGAACTTGGTGAGTTGAGATGAACTGATTTCTGGGTATCCCTAAAACATAATATGCATATACATGTGCATATAAATATATTATGAAATTCTGGTGCATTCTTTTTCTTAGTATGCATATACTGATATACATGTCAAATATTTTATTCAGCAAACAAACTCTCATTCCTAGCTTGAATCTTCTTTAGCCACACAGAACGATTTCAAATTCAGTAATCGATACTACTAAAGAAACACATTTCTTACAGTGGAAAAGACTAGTTCTCTCTAGGAATGGTAAAACAACTGCGATGGAAAAGGCTTAGAGTCTAGTTCACTGTTGGTTTACTTGAATACAGAGGCATCTTTTTTCATGTTTCTACTTGTAAAAAGAACCACAATGCCGCTGATTTTCATTTTATTTAGTTTCACATGAGTTTGAATATCAAACTCTCACAGCCCTCTGGCCATGTATAACTGAGATTTTGCAGCTACACTATGGTCTTAACTATTAAAACTGCACAAAAAAAAATATTAATAATGCTGCTGAATCGTTTCAGCCGATTGATTGCACTCTAATGGCAACAAACTCTTGTATGATCTGCATAGGAAGCATTACATCATGTGTAAGTTGCACAGACTTGGATATGTGCAAAATCTGAAATTGGTACAATACATTTGATTTGCGAATCTCAAAAACATAGGTTTAACAAATCCATCCTATGATTGAATATAGTTAAATAAATGTTCACTTTCAAGAAAAGAACAATATGCAAGTATAAAATGAACTAACAATCAAGTAGCAAACATTTTAGTACTTTAGTTACATATTAAAAGAAGAAAAAAAAAAAAAAGTGCAGCAGCATTTTATCAACTGCACAATAGAGTTTAATTTAGTAATGCAGAATAGATGAAGAATCTCAGTATCATGTCCTACAAGTGTTCAACACTGGTGGGTTGCTCATTCTAAAGAATCTGTGCCACATACTATCATGCTCAAGCAAGACGCTTTTCAAAAATAAAAAATAAAAAACAGAAAAACTAATTTGATAAAATAAATAAAATATGGTCCCTGACTCCTCTAAGATTGAGGTTATGGTGCATTGGTGGTCCCAAATATCTAACCATGGTGCGATAAAGCTTAACCTCTAGATGGGTGTTTCAATGTTCCCAAAAAGTCTCTCTCAATGCATTCTTTTTAGGAGCAAATGTTGTATTCATGGGTTCCACTGACACAAGTGGCAAGAAATAATTCTCCAATGGTCTGGTTGGCTTTCAGGGAGCACGGTTAGTGGCACAAGTGGGTGTGCAGAGAGGTTTTGTTTGGTTTTTATAAGGTCTCATGAAGTTTGCAATCTAGTTTAGTGCTATGAGTAGAGCTCTATGTTTGGAGGATTTTTATTATTCCATAACCTCCTGATCCTAGGCAGGATTATAGTGACTTTGGAGACACTCTGTAGCAGTGGGCTTCACACATTTAAACAATAAGCCATTTGTACTACTAGTATAACTAGAGTCAAATTACTATATGTTACCCTGCTCTCTATTCAAGAATGATGTGGTTAAACGCAGACACCATCATATTTCTGTGGGTCTTATCCTATCTTTTCCATAGTGGTCTTCCTTTGTATTTTTTGGCCCCTGGCTTTTGATATAAACTGTGGACAACATGAAAGAACCCAAGAAAGTGTAAGAAAAAGAATACCTGCGTCTTCATTGGATCCCATTATTTGGCCTCCCAATTAACCAAATTGAGAGCTAGTTCTAGGATATATCACAATAAAAGCTAGGATATAATTGAGAGTTCTAAAATAACAGAGCCAAGGAGATTGGTATTTGTATTTATCTTTTTCTTGATTGATTGTCATATTAGCTAGGTAATTAACTTTTATTTCCTTTCTGCTGCTGATCAATGGAAATGTTAATATGGTTTTAAAAAATACCCTGACTTTTGTTGGGATATTTATTTTCAGGAAAGTGGCACATATAAAGGGAAGACATTCAATTCTATTTGTCATTTCCTCGGTTACCAGGCTCGAGGTTCATTGCCATTAAAGTTTGACTGTGATTATGCTTATGTACGTTTTTTTTTTCACTTGATGTAATCCCATGATTTCTCTTTTGATAATGAAAACAAATAGCTAAATCTAGCATAGATCACATGCAGGTACTTGGCTATGTTTCATATCATCTTCTAGTTGCTGGATGTAATGGTTACATGGCTACAGTGGCAAACCTTAAAGATCATGTCTCCAACTGTTGATGGACACAGAGGAGTAGATTGATGGAGGGTCGGTTGCAGACTTCTGGGGTGTTGGTATTCTTTTCAGTTTATTTGTATATATATATATATATATATATTGGACATTTATATGAGACTGTATGGTTATTGATTGTAATATTTGTTTAATGAGATGAATGATTTAATGAAAAATGAAGATGGTTGTTTGTTTATATAGTAAATTTTGTTTCATTGCATTTTTTATGTTGAATATAGGTATTTGAACAGGCGTATAAACAGGTTTACAGGAAAATAATACTGAAGGAATAAATATAGATTTTTTTTAAAAAAAGACCTTTGCCAACGAAAATTTTCGCCGGCAAAAATTAAATTAAAAAATAAAAAATAAAAATTTTACAAAAACAATTGTCGACGAAAATTTTCTTCCGCAAAAATAAAACAGAAAATTTACAAAAACAATTGCCGACGAAATTTTCGTCGGTAAAAATAAAAAAGAAAAATTTTTAAAAATAATTGCCAACGAAAATTTTCGTCGGCAAAAATAAAAAAGAAAAATTTTAAAAAACAGTTGTCGATGAAACTTTTCCTCGGCAAAAATAAAAAAGAAAAATTTTTAAAAACAATTGTTGACGAAAATTTTCGTCGACAAAAATAAAAAAGAAAAATTCTTAAAAATAATTGCCAACGAAAATTTTCGTCTGCAAAAATTAAATTAAAAAAAAAAAGACTTTTGCCGACGACTATTTTCGTCGGCAAAAGTAAAAATGAAAAATTTTGAAAATTAAAATGATTTTGCCGACTTTTTTTCTTCATCAGGAAAATAAAAAAGAAAAATTACAAAAAAAAATAAAATACTTTTATTGACTTTTTTTTCGTCGGCAAAATTTGAAAAGAAAAATCTTTAAAAAATAAAATGATTTTGCTGACGTTTTTTGTCGTCGGTAAAAGTCAAATAAATCGTCGGTAAAAATATTTTTTTTGTCGACGAAAAAAATTTTCGTTGGTAAAAGGCTTTGCTGACCACTTTTTACCGACGACTTGCCGACGAAAATGTGACTTTTGGCGACGAAAAAATTCATCGCCAAAAGTTAAGGTTCTTGTATTGCAGGGACTAAGTTGTGTCAAGGACTTGAATTATAAGGAGATAAGTAGCAAAGTTGGGATTATGAGAAAAGGGGAGAGAGATTAGTGTAATATGAAAGAGTTCTAAGGATTATTTAAATTTTGGGTAAATTAGCCAACAGTCCTTGAGCACGGTCTTCTAAGGCATCCAGTCCAACAACTTTTTCTCAAATGTCTATACTCCAGATAGCTGGAGATCGATATTTTGGTGAGAGGTACTTAATATGCCATGTCGTATATTTTCATGACTAATTTGCCCCTTTCAACCCTCATTCCTAGGCCAAGTTCTCTCTTATTCTCTGATATCCCAGAGAACTTCTTCCTTCCTTTTCTCTCTCATTTTTCATTTTCCGTTCCTTTCCATGGTTGTGGAGTGTCGCTGCAGAGCACCTTCCGTCACCACCATGACTTCCGATTCTCTAGATCTCTTTCATTTCTTCAAAGATAGAAACGGTTTTACTTTCTCTTACTCTTTCATTTGAATTCTTTTCCAAATCTCTCTCTCTCTCTACAACTTACTCTTTCATCTTAAGTCTCTTCCAAATCTCTCTCTCTACAACTGATTTGAAAGAGAGCAGTTTGCTTTTTTGCTTGTTTTCCCTCTCTCTTTTCTCGATTGGATCATGGTCATCAAGTGCTCTTGTTTTGGTTTTCTATTTTTATTATAATTTGATTTTCCGTATTTTGACTTTTGGTGTTGCCGAGTTAAGATAAATTTTCCAGAAACTCTGATAAACTGGACAAAAGACTCAGATAAATTTGCCAAAACTCAGATAAATTTATCTGAATTTTGGCAAATTTATCTGAGTTTCTGGCAAAACGTAGACAAATTTATCTGAGTTTCGAACAACTTTTTGAGTTTCGAACAAATTTATCTGAGTTTGGACCAAAACAAATTTATCCGAGTTTGAAAAAAATAAACTCATTTAAAGTCCTTTTTATTTGATATCACACTAAGACAACTCAGTTAGGTGATGATGGACACAGGAACTCGTTTTGAGGTTGTGGCTGCAGAATACATGGGTTCGATCATTGAGCCTCCATAGATAAACTATGCTAGGAAATGGGGTCCTACAATAAACTACATCGAGGAGTCAAATGTAGTGGAGAAGGTTCCTGATAAACTCAAGTCTTCTCTGGAGAATCTGGTTAAGGTTTTCCCAAAAGAGATTTATGAGGAGGAAGGGTCTACAGGACTCAAGATGAAGAGAAATTATAATAGAGATGAGATGTGATGATGAGAAATTAATTAGAATGGAGATGAGATTTGAGTGTGTGGTCAGGAAGAAATGTTTAGTATTTACTATTTTATATTAGAATTTGATCTGGCATATATTGTTTTATATTTGAATTATTGCTGAGTTTTGAAAAATTTATCTGAGTTTTGCCAAAACTCAGATAAATTTGTTTAAGTTATGCTTTTGCTGACATGTACAAAGGCGTTTTTGTCTTTTTCAATGAGTTATTTTTATAAGAGGACTGCCGTCAGTACGATAAAATATTGTGGACCGTTTGTAGTAAAAACCACAGTTGAGAGACCTTCGCCCATATGCCCCTGAAATTTTCTAAATAAATAGGGTCCACCGAAGATGCAAACAATATATAAGAGAAAGAGTAGAAAATGTTAAAAGAGGAAAATAGAGGGCCCGCAATGAGGTGGGACCGTGGGAGAGAGGGCGTGAGCTTCATAGTTAATATGGTGGGAATTTCTTGTAGGTATACTAGCAACGGGCTGAGCCTGGGCTAAACAATAAAAATAGATTTAATTTTATTGGTTTCTTTAAAATATTACCGATAAGAAATAAAGTAAAATAAACAAATATATTATTTGGAAAAATGACTAAGTTAATTTATTTATAAATCTAGATTGAAATGCTATTATCATCTAACATTGAAATTGTTATAAATTAAAAGAACTATATAAAAATAGAAGAATGATGATGATGATTGAAGTTTTTTACTAAAAAGCCCAGAAAATAAAAATTGAACTCTAGTGCACATGATAGATATATGTCAATCTTTCATCAAATAAGTCACGTAGATAATGTAAATAACTTAAGATGGCTATGATCTTAAATCTATCAAATCCTACATAGATTAGTAAAATATTTATTTGGTAGGTCCCACTCAAATGGTACATGATTTAGATTTATTGAATTCCATAAAATTTGTGTGAGGTAACATATAAGTGAAAGAGGCTGATAGTTTTGGGTCATAAGATCTGCATAGTGGGCCCCCTTAGAAGCGTCTTGTGTGTTATACACGCAAGATAGAACTTTAATTGCATTTTGCAACCACTTGTTGGTAGCATGTGATTCATATAGGTGGAACCACCAATGGATGGCCCTTCATGCACAAGGTATCACGTACTTCTTTTTTGGACTATTGATCACTTAAAATATGGTCCACATGAGGTAATATCAAACAGGTCACTACGTCAAAAAGCACATTTACCGACGGCCAAAGCCCGTCGTTTTATCAAAAGCACGACGGCTAACACCATCGAAAAAAATGGGTCGTTTAATAAAAATGACCGACTATACTCGTTGGGAAATTTAAAATTACCGACAGGTACGGACAGTCCCGGTTTTTGACGGTCATTAGCCGTCTGTATTTATTTTTTCTAAATTAGTGGGGGAAAAATAAAACGATGGGCCATGGCCGTTAATTTTTTTAATAAGAATTTTTTAATTATTTTAAACAACCTGCAATTAATTTTATAAAATTGAATAGAGTATCAATTATAGAACCATCCATTTTCCATCCATTAAAAGGGCTCAAGTGTGCTCAAAACACTAGTAGTTAAAAGTTCATCCATCTATTTAATATGTAAACTTACATTATCAAAATAGTTATGAGAAACAACAAACTTAACAAAAAATATATATATTTCATATGACCACTACCACGGTTCCACGTATGAATGTAAATGCAAAAAAACAAAATCATTTACATATATCATTGTTTGCAGTAAAATTAGTCAGCCACAGTTCTAAAAATCGGCCATGAAATAATATCGCCCAAAGTCAAACCCCAAAAGTCGTGTCTCCGCCCAACAACAATTCATCAGCCTTCAAGAGACCATCTATAACAATCCTATAGCAGCCCCCCTCATCGATCCACAAACTCATCACATGGCCAACCGCAACAGTAATCTCCTTCCTCAAATATGAAAGCAGCCCACACGAACCCTCTCTTGTATGTGAGGTGTTGTTCTGGTTCGTGCACATGCGTACCTCTTCACACGGGGAACCATCCTGGGCCTACTCAAAGTATTAGAAATGCATGATATTAGTAGCTCATCAATGTATCTCATCAATTTAAATAATTCATTAAATTACTGAATCAATTATGTAAAAGAAATTACTTTGTAACTGAGATGAACTCTCATAACAAGTGGAAGAATATTGCATCCCACCTTGGGAAAGAACTTGTTTGATCTTATCAATTTCCTCTTTCAACCGTTTCACTTGAGTCTGAAGGTGTGCATTGGCTTCATGTTCCTCCTCCGAGGCTCTCTTATAAGGAGCCGAATGTTGCATGGCTGTCTTCGACACACCCATGCCTAAGCCGAGTACACGTCCTTTGCCATCACGACCAAAGACCTACTAAAAAATTAAAATAAGATATAATGTCAACAATAACATAAATAATATTACCGACATTAAAAGATACTGTAATTAAAAGATCCTAGCAACACACAGATCAATTCCACAAACATGTGGTATTCGAACCCTAGTCTCTATGGATCTACTGAGATATCTATTCTAAGTTCAAAGTATTAATGGAATAACACTTCTAGATTAGAATGACATTCATAAGCGGGTTCATATATAAATGAAACGATAAGATTTCTCCCCTAGTTCACAATCATTTTAGTCATCCAAGTATAGAGTTATAATTGCCAAACCGAGAGAAATAAGGAGCTGGCTTACACATGATCATTAGGTGGAATTACTTGGTTCAGATAAGGTGACCTGGAGAAGTGTTTGTGCAACATCCTAATGAAATCACTATCGTCTGTATTTCACTGTTCCTTTTCAAGTGAATACAGCTTTGGCTCCATAACTGATTGGTCAAAGGTTTTAGCTAAATTTGATGAAGCACAAGCAGATAGGATTAATGATACACATGATCAATCAGTTATGGATACAAATGTGATTTGTACATTTCAGTGACTGCATATAAATTGCAATATATTGTGTTTGATGAACTTTAGACTATCTTGGAAGTTTATCCTATTTTGAGGGGTTTTTTTTTATCTATTTAATTTTTTAACACATATCTATTGAAAAGAAATTTACCTTCGCAACTTCATCATTGTCTATATCACTTTCCACCTTGAATCTATCGGATTCCCACGTGCTGTAATAACGGCATCCTGCAAATTAAATGATAAATAAGAGCCAATTAAATGGTTTTTTTCTGCAAGGAAGAGAGTAATAATGCAAGCTTTTTTGTGATACTATGGATAGATCAAATGTAGTATCTTATGTAATTGTATCCTTAATAAGACTCTCTATCTGCGAGTGCAAAATTACGATCTTCGAACTATAAAATTTTCCATTTGTTCTTTCCATTTTACAGTTTAGAGAAGGATAAGAATTATAGTTGCTTTTGGGTTCGCTGTGCAAAACTTATCCTTGTAAGTGTCTCATAGTCTCATAATGAATTATAGTATTGAGTAGTGAATGCAGCAACATGTTATTTTTATCTACTGTAGTTTTGAGTCACACAGATAAGTAATCATGTGAATACCCTATGAGAGATGAGAAGGGTTAGGGCCCGGCCATTTGCGACCTTGATGGAGGAGGAATCGTGTATTTGAAGAGGGGGGAGGGAGGGGAGGGAATTTTTTGGAGGAGACGAGTGTTGGTTTTGTTGGGGGTACCAGTTGTGGAATTTTAACCTTTTGTAAACTTAAAAGATAAGAGGGCTGCCCTGGATCGTCGTCAAGTGCAAATAACTCGTCACAAAAATGTGACGGCCACTATGAGTCGAGTCTACAATGATTCGGGAATTTCTTCTTTTGACCTAGTGTTCATCCACGCAACCACATTTAGTAATGATTTTCACATAATCCTTCACAAATTTCAATAGGGAGCCCATTGATAGATGGTGTATACATGAATCATATCACATGATCTTTCAGAATATTGTCCTTTTAAACATGACCCACACGCGTCATGAAAGATCAAAAGCAATAATCTAAGAAGATATTGGTTGTAAGACCCCGACCCGAGAGACCTCGTTTAGAGTTGATTAAGTTGTGTTTTAGTTTAGTGTGTTTAGTGGTCTTTGGACTAGTTGGGGATTAGAATAGATTTTATGATAGCTTTGGGGAATTTGGAGAGCCTTTTTACTTTTGGGACCCTTTGGGGGTTCTTGTTACGAATTGTGCGAGATTGGGGGTTTATCGATGATTTCCAAGAATCGTGTTTTTAACCCCATTGGACTTATCTTGTTAATCCCTACAACTTTCATGTTGACATCGTTTTCATTTGAGGACCTTAAACCCGATTTTTCACTAATTGAGGGCAAAATGGTCTTTTTACCCAAAATCTGGACACCGATTTCAATGTCACCAAAATGTGCAGAATATATACTTTTTGGAAACTAGAAATTTTGCCGATCAACTTTGTCTTCTTCGTCGAATTCGTTTGAAGCCCCAAAAACCATGTTTTAAGCCCGAGAAGTCTTTTAAGTTGTGGGTCTCATCCTCACTTACTATATATAGAAAGCTTCTTCTCCTTTTTCCCATTTCTGGCAAAAACCCTAGAGGAGAAGAGAAATCCTAGCCCTAAGGATTTTCCCTTACCCTTTTTCTTGCTTCTTCATCTTCAATCCCCCACTAAGCTCGTGCTAATGGAAAATTAGAGGCTATAATCTTCTTCCTCATCTCAAGGGCTTCACCTTGACACAATTTTTAAAGAAAACCGCCCACTCCAAGACTTCCTTTGGACAACACCTTGCTTTTTGAAGAACTTCTTTGCAAGTGATCTTCCTAAAAGTTTTATAATCTTGTTTGTTTAGCCCTAGGGAAACTCCACTTCATTTATTGGAAAATTCCGTCTTGTTTTACTTGGATTTTGATAATTTAGGGTTTGGATTTGGGGGTTTTGTGCATAGGTGTTTGATTGTGGACTTAAGAGGTGTCTAGAGCTCAATTTGATTTGCATTGGACCCAAGGCAAATGGATGAATGGATTTATTTCTTGTTTTCTTGCTATTAAAGATTTGAACCCTCATTTACTGCTTTTACCCAAGTCATCTTTATGAGTTTTCATGATTTTGGAAACATGCATAATGTTAGGCTACTTATAGTCCTATTGGAGAACATATGTTTTACTGTCTTGCTTTTAGATCATTTATGATCATTTATGGATTTTTACCTAATGGAGATGTCTTGTATTGAATGAAGTGGAAGTGATGGAGAAAGGAATGATTTATTGGAATGGTTGTTAGAAGAGTTAATGATGATGGAAGGGGTTAGAAGGAGGGTTTGAGACCCTTAATTGTATATGTACAAGGATGTCCAAAGGAGGATGAAAGGAGGAGAAAATGAAGGAACGGACTGTATTCAGAAAATGAGTTTCTGGACAGTTCGCTCGAGCGACCGTGACACATCGCTCGAGCGAACCCGTCACAGAACCTCGTTGGCTCGAGCCAACCCCTCTGATCGCTCGAGCCAACATAATCTGAACAGGTCCGCTCGAGCGAACCTTAAAGTCCGCTCGAGCGAACCCCAAACAGAGAGCTGTTCGCCCGAGCGAACCTCCCAGTTCGCTCGAGCGAACTGCCTGTCTGTCATGGGTTAATGCCTAAGGGTTTGAAACTTATTTTTAGGCTTGGGGAGGTATCATATGGAGCCCCAATGCCATGTAAGGCGTTATATGAAGTCCGGAAGAAGGAGGAACCTCATCATGGAGATTCCATGAGGTCTTCTAGATTGACCAATGTGTATAAGGACCCGGAATGTCCCTAACTCTTAAAGAGTACCAAAATTTCATCATAACCGACATACGGGACCCTATTCGCACTGATTCAATTCTAGAAACCCATTGTTAGCCTGTAAAGACATTGGAAACTATTTGTATTTGATTTTCAATCGATCCCCTATTTTGAGATTTCAACCTGTGATTTGTGAGTACTCTTGAATCGAGAACATTGTGTTACCATATTGTTAATTTGTTTAGACCCGTCCCGACTTTTATACGTTTTGTACCTATGGGTTCCCGCCCCGTTATGTGTATTTATTTGTTTTGATTTTCGCATGTTACCTATGAGTCGGCACCACTAAGCTTGGATAACCTTATCGGTTTGATCCACCGGTTTGGATATCCCCCTTCAGTTATACCCGCTGCAGCATGGTTCCCGCCTCGCCCCGATATACCCGGTTCCCTACCGTGGTCCCGCATAGTATTATATGTATTTATTATATAAAAATCGTTGATTCTCCTCACCTCGTGTGACTGAGGTCAACGTCGTTGATTCTCCTCACCTCGTGTGACTGAGGTCAATGTCCCGATGTGCTCTTATCACTTTTGTGAGAGAGGATTTAGCTTTGTGTGGTTGCCATCTTGTTAGTCCCCGAATCATTGGTACCTCTACATGATTTTATCGCATACGTATCTCTTTTACATGAGGCATCATTCTTTTATGAAAATTTATTGTTTATCTAGATTTTTACTATGTTCTAAAGGCATCATTGTTTTGAATTGTTGTTATATCTTTTCACCCACCTGCCAGACCGTCGTGTCTGATCCATTTATTTTGGTACTCAGGTCCCGAGCTTATTGCCGTTGAGGAGGAGCTGGAGGAGGCGGTCGGTGAACCGCAGTGAGTGATTGAGTGGCAAGCCGATGATGTCATGTAGACATTCGGCCTTGCCTTGAGAACGATACATTTTGGGAACTTATAATATCTTTATTTTAGGTTTCATTTGGTTGTACGGTCTTTGTTGACCGTTATTTTGGGGCATTAATCAACTGATATTTTGTAAATACACTTAACTTTACTTTTGGGGAAATATGCTTATGATCATTGCTCATTCTGATATCTTGTTATGTTAATCATAAATCAGTCTTGTTTATGGAATTGAATAGTATTAATATGGTTTGCTACACGCTTCCGCAATCTTGAGAATATGTTTGAAATGGTTATATGTGAGATAATGTGTAAAGATAATCCTCACCGCGGAACCCTGTGGGAAATCACGTGCACGGATAAATGTTCTTTTAATTCCGTGTGCGGCTTAGCCAAAGAGATGCTCGTGGCGCGGCATCACCCCCACCGTGTCCCGATCCCGGACTCGGCCTCTTTTTCCCCTAGTCCCGGTCCGGGGTCGCGACAGGACTGGTATCAGAGCGGGACATGTTTCAGGCAATTAAAAGAAACTAGAAATCTTAGGAACGTGGCGAGGATTCGTTAGATAGAATCGTGTGAGCAATGTGTGACCACCCTGTACTTGATTTATATGTGCTAACAATTTGTTTTGCAGCGTTATGCCACCTCGGAAAAGAACAGCAAACAGTAATCACGTTGCCAGTAACAGTGAGAATACAGAGCCTATTGCAGAGGAACCACAAGACAACAACATGCAGAACCAATTCCAACAGATGATGCAGGCTTTGATTGACCAACAACGTCAGGCGAATGAGAACCAGGCTAGGCTCCAAGCACAAGCATATGAGACACAGACTAGATTGCAAGAACAGATGCTTAAGAAAGACGAGGATCATGCTAGGGAGATAGCTCAAATGCAGGCACATTTGTTGGGGATATTAGAGAGGAGACCGGAACCAATCCCAGTTGCACCACTTGGTCCGGTGAATATTAGAGGGAATGATCCTAATGTGTTGTATGAGCGGTTCAGGAAGAGAGGACCGAAAGAATTTTTGGGGACTGAGGATCCAATGGCAGCAGATGATTGGCTTGAGCAAACCGAAAACATATTTGAGATATTCATATGTACCGATGTAGAACGTGTACAGCTTGCAGCCTCGATGTTTGTGGGTTTAGCAGATATTTGGTGGAAGACCGTCAAGGCAGAATACATGACAATGGCTGATGCAGAAGCTTGGGTTAACTTCAAGAGACAGTTTGGAGAGAAATATGTACCTGCACATGTCAAGAGACAAAAGGCAGCAGAATTTCAACAACTTGTGCAAGGGAACATGACGGTCCTCGAATACCTTACCAAATTCGAGAGATTGTCAAGGTATGCTCCAAAACTGATAGACACGGTTGAGAAGAAGATAACCAAGTTCCTTGAGGGACTTCACCCGATTATTGAGAGGGATGCTACCAGGATTGTACCACCCGTTACCTTTGAAGAAGCTGTCAAGAGAGCATACAAATTTGAGAACTTCCACAACAAGATCATCAAGAACCAAGGAAAGGGTCAAGGCCAACAGCAGAACTATCAGCAAAGAAACAATCAGAACAAAAGGCCAAGGCAGGAGCAGAATGCACAGAATCCGGTGGCTTGTATCCACTGTGGGAAAAACCATGAGAGTGCCAATTGCCGTTTTATTATGGGAGCATGCTTTAGATGCGGCTCCATGAACCACCAAATGAAGGATTGTCCAAGGCCTGATAGACATAATAGGCAGCAGCAAGGAGCACAGCGTCAGGCACCACCTCAGAATGCATTAGTGGTCCAGAATCAAGCAAGACCACTACAACAACAGGCACCTCAACAACAGTTTAGGCCACAGCAACAACAGCAACAACAGGCCCGTCAGCAAGGGCAGAATCAAAATCAGAATCAGCGTCCTCAGAATCAGAACAGGAATGCACAACAAGGCAGGCAACAGCAAGGACAAAACAGGCCACCACAGAGGGCACAACTCTATGCTGTCAATAGAGCTGATGCAGAGGCTGAAGGCAATGTAGTGGAAGGTACACTTCTCGTCTGTGGTTTTGATGCTAAGGTTTTGTTTGACCCTGGCTCTACTCACTCATTCCTATCTCCAAAATTTGCTAAGTTGATTGATATGCATGCTAGAGAGTTGAGTTTCATTTTGACTGTGACTACCCCTTTAGGTAAGGAAGTTGGTTGTAGAACTTTTTACCCTAGTTGTCCAGTCATGATAGGAGAAGTAGTATTACCGGCAGATCTCATTTTGTTGGAGATGCAGGATTTTGATGTCATCCTAGGGATGGATTGGTTAGCAGGATACCATGCTACTATGGATTGTTTCCATAAGACCTTAACTTTTAAGTTAGAGGAGACCAAAGCAGGGGTGTTGTTGTTTTAGGGAGAGAGGAGTAATTCTGGTGCAGGGTTTATTTCAGCGTTGAAGGCTGATAGGCTTCTAAAAAGTGGTTGTGAGGGTTATTTGGCATTTATCACGGAGGATAAACGGTCCCAAGGGGTGGAGGAGATCCCAATTGTTTGTGAGTTTCCGGATGTTTTCCCGGAAGAGATACCAGGATTGCCACCCATTAGAGAGATAGACTTCACTATTGAGTTGTTACCGGGGACCGCTCCGATATCTATCGCACCTTACAGAATGGCCCCGGCAGAATTGGGAGAGTTGAAGATGCAATTGCAAGAACTTTTGGACAAAGGTTTTGTGAGACCTAGTGTGTCACCGTGGGGAGCACCAGTTTTATTTGTGAAGAAGAAGGATGGTTCCATGAGAATGTGTATTGACTATAGAAGATTGAACCAAGTGACCATCAAAAACAAATATCCATTGCCAAGGATAGATGAATTGTTCGATCAGTTGCAAGGAGCTGCTTACTTTTCGAAGATTGATTTGAGGTCAGGCTACCATCAGTTGAGAGTTAGAGACTCAGATGTACTAAAAACAGCCTTTCGTACAAGATATGGACACTATGAATTTCTAGTAATGCCATTTGGTTTGACTAATGCACCGGCAGTTTTTATGGCATTGATGAACGAAATATTTGCGGAGTATTTGGATCAGTTTACAATGGTGTTTATTGATGATATTTTAGTGTATTCCAAGACCAAAGAAGAGCATGAGGGACATTTGAGGATAGCACTCCAGCTGTTGAGGGAGAATCAATTGTTTGCAAAGCTTAGTAAGTGTGAATTTTGGTTGGACCAAGTCACATTTTTGGGTCATATCATCTCTAAGGAAGGATTATCAGTGGACCCGTCCAAGATTGAGGCAGTCATGAATTGGGATAGACCGAAGAATGCATCAGAAATCAGGAGTTTTCTTGGATTGGCAGGATATTATCGGAGGTTTGTGCAAGGATTTTCGTCGATTGCGTCACCTTTGACGAAGTTGACAAGGAAGAAGGCACCATATGTTTGGACAGACAAGTGTGAAGCTAATTTCCAAGAGCTGAAGAAGAGATTGACTACAGCTCCAGTCCTTACTTTGCCATCTGGGAGCGGCGGTTTTACCATTTTTACCGATGCTTCCAATGTTGGACTTGGATGCGTGTTAATGCAAGATGGGAAGGTAGTTGCATATGGATCCCGGCAGTTGAAAGATCATGAGAAGAACTATGCAACACATGATCTCGAGTTGGCCGCAGTTGTTTTAGCTTTGAAGATGTGGAGACACTACCTCTATGGAGAAAAGTTTGAGGTTCACTCCGATCACCGTAGTCTACAGTACTTGTTTTCTCAGAAGGAGTTGAACATGAGGTAGAGGAGATGGATGGAATGTATTAAAGACTATGATTTTCCAATCAAGTATCACCCGGGGAAAGCGAATGTAGTTGCAGATGCCTTGAGCAGAAAGTCAGTGAGCATGGCGAGTCTTCGGGGGACTTATGTGGTACAACAGTTAGAAGAGTTGGGAGTAGAATTTCATCCACTAAGAGAGGGTGTCATGTTAGCAAACATGTCAGTGTCAGAGCATTCTTTCATTCAGAAGATCAAAGAGAGTCAGTTGCAAGACCCAGAGTTGGCTAAGATTTCTGAGCACTTAGCAGATCGTCCGGATTTTCGTGTTGTAGATGGAGTTTTGTATTACCGAGACCGTCTCTGTGTGCCTAACTTGGAGGACGTGAGGAATGATATCATGTCTGAGGCTCACAATACCAAGTATTCCATACACCCAGGCGGTACGAAGATGTACCAGAGTTTGAAGGGCAGATTTTGGTGGAATAACATGAAGAGAGAGATAGCAGCTTTCGTCTCTCGTTGTATGATATGTCAGCTGATCAAGGCTGAACACCAGAAGCCTCCAGGATTACTACGACCATTAGAGATTCCGGAATGGAAATGGGAGCACATTACCATGGACTTCATATCGGGTTTACCAAAGACTAGTAAGGGCAATGATGCTATTTGGGTCATAGTGGACCGTCTCACCAAGTCAGCTCATTTCCTACCGATGAAGACTGGGAAGAAAATGCATATGTTACCTTTGGCACAGTTGTTTGTCACAGAGATTGTCAGTCGTCATGGACAGCCAGTTTCCATCACATCCGATAGAGACAGCAGATTTGTCTCAAGATTTTGGAAGACATTGCATGAGTCTATGGGTACGAAGTTACAGTTCAGCACGGCCTATCACCCACAGACCGATGGTCAGTCAGAAAGGACAATTCAGACACTAGAGGATATGCTCCGAGCTTGTGTGTTAGATCTCAAGACTCAGTGGGATGAAGCCTTACTGTTGTGTGAGTTCGCTTACAACAATAGTTTTCCACTCGAGTATCGGTATGGCACCTCTTGAGGCTTTGTATGGCAGAAGGTGTAGAACACCTGTTTGTTGGGAAGAAGTTGGTACTCGCAGTTTCCATGGACCGACCATTGTTAGTGAGACAAGTGACAAAGTCAAGTTGATCCAAGAACATCTGAAAGTGGCTCAGAGTAGACAGAAGAGTTATGCAGACTCTCACAGAAGGGATTTACAATTTAAAGAAAGAGATAAGGTTTCTTGAAAGTGTCACCTACTCGTGGAACTTTGAGGTTTGGACAGAAGGGCAAATTGTCTAGGAGATACATTGGACCGTACGACATTGTGAGTAGGATTGGTGATGTGGCTTACTGGTTAGCCTTACCACCCGAACTTTCCGGCGTACACAATGTTTTCCATGTGTCCATGTTGAAGAAGTACGTTCCAGACAGGTTACACATACTCCGTTATGAGCCGTTGGAAATTCGAGAAGATGCGACCTATGTTGAGAAGCCTAAGCAGATCATTGACACCAAGGAACAAGAATTGAGAACTCGGACTATTCAGTGGGTCAAGGTACTTTGGGAGAATCATGGACCGGAAGAAGCAACTTGGGAATTACGGGATCAAGTTCAGAAGAAGTACCCACATCTCCTACCGGAGGTGAGTTCTAATTTCCATTTGGAGGACCAAATGTCCTAAGGGGTGGAGGATGTAAGACCCCGACCCGAGAGACCTCATTTAGAGTTGATTAAGTTGTGTTTTAGTTTAATGTGTTTAGTGGTCTTTGGACTAGTTGGGGATTAGAATAGCTTTTATGATAGCTTTGGGGAATTTGGAGAGCCTTTTTACTTTTGGGACCCTTTGGGGGTTCTTGTTACGAATTGTGCGAGATTGGGGGTTTATCGATGATTTCCAAGAATCGTGTTTTTAACCCCATTGGACTTATCTTGTTAATCCGTACAACTTTCATGTTGACATCATTTTCATTTGAGGACCTTAAACCCGATTTTTCACTAATTGAGGGCAAAATGGTCTTTTTACCCAAAATCTGGACACCGATTTCAATGTCACCAAAATGTGCAGAATATATACTTTTTGGAAACTAGAAATTTTGCCGATCAACTTTGTCTTCTTCATCGAATTCGTTTGAAGCCCCAAAAACCATGTTTTGAGCCCAAGAAGTCTTTTAAGTTGTGGGCCCCATCCTCACTTACTATATATAGAAAGCTTCTTCTCCTTTTCCCCATTTCTGGCAAAAATCCTAGAGGAGAAGAGAAATCCCAGCCCTAAGGGTTTTCCCTTACCCTTTTTCTTGCTTCTTCATCTTCAATCCCCCACTAAGCTAGTGCTAATGGAAAATTAGAGGCTATAATCTTCTTCCTCATCTCAAGGGCTTCACCTTGACACAATTTTTGAAGAAAACCGCCCACTCCAAGACTTCCTTTGGACAACACCTTACTTTTTGAAGAACTTCTTTGTAAGTGATCTTCCTAAAAGTTTTATAATCTTGTTTGTTTAGCCCTAGGGAAACTCCATTTCATTTATTGGAAAATTCCGTCTTGTTTTACTTGGATTTTGATAATTTAGGGTTTGGATTTGGGGGTTTTGTGCATAGGTGTTTGATTGTGGACTTAAGAGGTGTCTAGAGCTCAATTTGATTTGCATTGGACCCAAGGCAAGTGGATGAATGGATTTATTTCTTGTTTTCTTGCTATTAAAGATTTGAACCCTCATTTATTGCTTTTACCCAAGTCATCTTTATGAGTTTTCATGATTTTGGAAACATGCATAATGTTAGGCTACTTATAGTCCTATTGGAGAACATATGTTTTACTGTCTTGCTTTTAGATCATTTATGATCATTTATGGATTTTTATCTAATGGAGATGTCTTGCATTGAATGAAGTGGAAGTGATGGAGAAAGGAATGATTTATTGGAATGGTTGTTAGAAGAGTTAATGATGATGGAAGGGGTTAGAAGGAGGGTTTGAGACCCTTAATTGCATATATACAAGGATGTCCAAAGGAGGATGAAAGGAGGAGAAAATGAAGGAACGGACTGTATTCAGAAAATGAGTTTCTGGACAGTTCGCTCGAGCGACCGTGACACATCGCTCGAGCGAACCCGTCACAGAACCTCGTTGGCTCGAGCCAACCCCTCTGATCGCTCGAGCCAACATAATCTGAACAGGTCCGCTCGAGCGAACCTTAAAGTCCGCTCGAGCGAACCCCAAACAGAGAGCTGTTCGCCCGAGCGAACCTCCCAGTTCGCTCGAGCGAACTGCCTGTCTGTCATGGGTTAATGCCTAAGGGTTTGAAACTTATTTTTAGGCTTGGGGAGGTATCATATGGAGCCCCAATGCCGTGTAAGGCGTTATATGAAGTCCGGAAGAAGGAGGAACCTCATCATGGAGATTCCATGAGGTCTTCTAGATTGACCAATGTGTATAAGGACCCGGAATGTCCCTAACTCTTAAAGAGTACCAAAATCTCATCATAACCGACATACGGGACCCTATTCGCACTGATTCAATTCTAGAAACCCATTGTTAGCCTGTAAAGATATTGGAAACTATCTGTATTCGACTTTCAGTCAATCCCCTATTTTGACATTTCAACCTGTGATTTGTGAGTACTCTTGAATCGAGAACATTGTGTTACCATATTGTTAATTTGTTTAGACCCATCCCGACTTTTATACGTTTTGTACCTATGGGTTCCCGCCCCGTTATGTGTATTTATTTGTTTTGATTTTCGCATGTTACCTATGAGTCGGCACCACTAAGCTTGGATAACCTTATCGGTTTGATCCACCGGTTTGGATATCCCCCTTCAGTTATACCCGCTGCAGCATGGTTCCCGCCTCGCCCCGATATACCCGGTTCCCTACCGTGGTCCCGCATAGTATTATATGTATTTATTATATAAAAATCGTTGATTCTCCTCACCTCGTGTGACTGAGGTCAACGTCGTTGATTCTCCTCACCTCGTGTGACTGAGGTCAATGTCCCGATGTGCTCTTATCACTTTTGTGAGAGAGGATTTAGCTTTGTGTGGTTGCCATCTTGTTAGTCCCCGAATCATTGGTACCTCTACATGATTTTATCGCATACGTATCTCTTTTACATGAGGCATCATTCTTTTATGAAAATTTATTGTTTATCTAGATTTTTACTATGTTCTAAAGGCATCATTGTTTTGAATTGTTGTTATATCTTTTCACCCACCTGCCAGACCGTCGTGTCTGATCCATTTATTTTGGTACTCAGGTCCCGAGCTTATTGCCGTTGAGGAGGAGCTGGAGGAGGCGGTCGGTGAACCGCAGTGAGTGATTGAGTGGCAAGCCGATGATGTCATGTAGACATTCGGCCTTGCCTTGAGAACGATACACTTTGGGAACTTATGATATCTTTATTTTAGGTTTCATTTGGTTGTACGGTCTTTGTTGACTGTTATTTTGGGGCATTAATCAACTGATATTTTGTAAATATACTTAACTTTACTTTTGGGGAAATATGCTTATGATCATTGCTCATTCTGATATCTTGTTATGTTAATCATAAATCAGTCTTATTTATGGAATTGAATAGTATTAATATGGTTTGCTACACGCTTCCGCAATCTTGAGAATATGTTTGAAATGGTTATATGTGAGATAATGTGTAAAGATAATCCTCACCGCGGAACCCTGTGGGAAATCACGTGCACGGATAAATGTTCTTTTAATTCCGTGTGCGGCTTAGCCAAAGAGATGCTCGTGGCGCGGCATCACCCCCACCTTGTCCCGATCCCGGACTCGGCCTCTTTTTCCCCTAGTCCCGGTCCGGGGTCGCGACATTGGTTACTTCCATATTTGTAGAAAATTGATTTGAGAGATTTTAGGAGTTGTTTGAGAGAGATTTTAGGGGAGGTGAGAGACTAGGAAAGTGATTTGGCACCTTAAAGATCATGTGATGCTGATGTAGTGCCCTTTAGAGCCTCCCTCCCTATTGCTTTAATATAGATATATATATATATATATATAAAACTAGCAACAAAGGCACATACTTAACTCGGGCCCAAAAATGAAGATATATTAAAATTTAATTTTGTTTCTCGTGTTTGTGTTTTTGTTTAATAGGTTGGATTGGAAGATCTTTGTGTGTGTACAACCCATTCGTTATGATTAAGGGCATGTCAAAGTGTTGCTTGGTCACAAGTATCATTCTTGTTCTTCAATTATCGGCTTTCGGCTCCAAAGATTGTTGGGTTTTTATCAAATTTAGATTGTTGTTGTGATCGGTGCCTTTAGGGGTCGTTTGTCTACACCCATTTACATATGTAAATAGTGAATATGTGTAACATTTACGTATCAATCATGTTTGTCTATAATTATTTACCCATCTTGCGTGTAAATCGGATGTGTAAATGGTGTGAAAATGAGCCCATTTTCACACCAAGATTTGAACACATGTTGAGGTGCGCTTTTAAAGAATACCCGTTGTTGGAGGTGGACAGTTTGGTGTTGGGGCATTTCCGTAAAATAGGTTCCAGGTTCGAAACCCCCTCCAATGCATTAGAAAAATAATAATAAAAGAGGTATCAAAGTTTGGGCAATTTCATGAAAGAGATTCTGGGTTCGAAACCCCCCTCCAACACATTAGAAAAATAATAATAAAAGATGTCTCAAAACGGATGATTTTAATGGACAAGATTTGCAAGACAAAAAATAAATAAAGTGGCTCCAATGATTTTAAGGGACAAAATGCATATTGATAATAAAATTTTTAAAGGACAATCTATAAGATAAATATCTCAATGATTTTTCTATATTAACTTTTAACTAGTTAATTACTTTATTATTTTAGTTTTCTTCCAATATCTCAATGACTTTTCTAAAGTCATTTATTATTACAATAATTTAAAAATCTTTAAACATGTGAATATGAATGTAAAAGAGAAGGAATAAGTATTTGAGGATTTTACCGAAAAAACACTTTATCCGGTCATGTTACGCAATCAAATATTTTAGCGTGTGCAGCACCAATTAGCACAATTGGGTGCGAATTTCATTTTCTTTTACCAGAAGAGCACATCGTCATCGCCGACCTTATTTACACTTGAATAAGGTCGGCGATGACCTTATGTATACGTGAATTTTTTTTTTACATAAAGAGCACATCGTCGGCGCCGACCTTATTTATACTTGAATAAGGTTGGCGATGACGCTGTTCGCGATCCTTTTTTAGGGCTAAAATCTCTGTTTCGCTCATTATTCTCTTCTCCCTTCCACCATTGCGTCGAGACTAACGTAGGACGAGGGCGAAGAGCAGTTGCTTCCATCTATCCACAACCACTAGCGTTGTAACTGAATTTCTCAACATCTGCTCATAATCTCATCGTTGTTTCAATCAACTGTGATTGAAACCGACGCTCCAGAGGTTAGGAATCCTTGAATCCTTGTCAAATTTTTTTATATTTTCACTTCCGTTTGTTTTCCCGCCTTCCCGCATATGATATCTAACTGCATGGTTTGTTATCTTCAACGTTGTATTCGATTTGTACATTTGTTGTTTGCATTGATTAGGGTTTGTATATTTCAAATTTTGGGTTTTTTCGGTCGAGAAAGAGGATGGATGAATGGGTTTTGTTTTAACACTAGCAGAAAGGTTTGAGTGAGTTATTTTTGTTTTCCAAACTTGAGGATGTTGTATGCGGTCAAATGGCAGTAGTGGTTCATTCGTTCCTTTTTGTGTTTCTTCATTTTGACAATGTGAATGGGTTGTTCATTCTGTTTCTTGAATTTGATTTTACGAACTTGGAAGTACTCTGGACATAGCATGTGTAAATCGCACATCACCCTTGTAGGTCTAAATCCCTAAAGCTGACAAAGTGTACCCAAACAAGTGTAGGACTATATTGTCTGCACACTCCCAAACAAGTGTAGCCAAATGCTTACATATATGCACAAATTTACTCTAGAATCTTAAATAATCAACACTGCACCACTAAGGATTGTTTCAGGCAGAGATCATTAAGGAACTACATTGTTAGTTCTTTGGACAACCAAATCTGTCATTTTATACTTATCTAAGCCTCTAAGAATTATTCCACAGATGATGCATTTGAATGAGCCAAAACTACAATTTAGTTGGAAAACACTGGTAGAATGGATGGCTATCACTTTAGCTTGGGATTTGTGATGGTGAAGGGATGATACTACATTCCAGAGTTTCTGCTAAGAAATCAAGAACATAATTTTTCCCTTTATGTGGTGTCCAATTTTTATGCTGCTCCGGACACATACCAGCAACAGATGGTAACAATCTGTTTTGCGAAAAACTTGTAATCAGCTGCATTTCAAGGTTCATCCAAACAACCCATAAACTTCTGATGGTGTATTATTTGTTTGTTTTGGCTGCTTAGTTGATGTGAATATCATGCATGTTGAGTTATGCCATACGATTGAATGCCAAACCATTCAAACGCATTCAACATTATTGATTGATTTTATTATGGTTTAAATTACTACAGTGATATATGTGTTTTCATTTACCATTATAGGGGAGAGTATTGTGTGGTCGGTTTTGGATATTCGGCTTTCATAGTGTATTCATGTTTGCCTTGATAACATTCAATGCTATCATGTCTATTTTGGATATATACAGATGTCTAAAGAGAAGACAAGCAATGTTGAAGTGCCCCACAGTGAGGCTACTACCTCAAACGAGGCTAGTACCTCAAACCCACAGCCATACATTTTATTGTGCGACCAAGAGCATCACATCTCCGCCGCTATTGAACAAGGCTTGGTATACTCTCTTCCGCAAAACCTATTTTCAATTGAACTTCCTTAATGATCTATGGCTAACGTTATTGAAACTGTATATTTTTTTCACAGGAGTTTGGCACATATAGATGCTTTCCCATGAACCCTGATAATGGAAAGTGGGACTTGAACGAGAGATAGATGGAGTGGGTGCGGGAGGCCAGGCTATACCATCTTGCTCAAATGAGATGGATGAGGATTGACCATGCATTGATCATGGGGCTCATTGAGCGATGGAGGCCGGAGACGAACACATTTCATTTCCCATCCAGCGAGGCGACAATCACTTTGGAGGACGTAGCGTACATCTACGGCCTACCTATTGATGGTCCGCCCATGATAGGCCGAACATACACTCATTACGAGATTGCAGATCTCTGTCGGGAGCTCCTTAGTAAGGTTCCCATAAATAAACAAGATTACAATGAGATCTCCCTCAAGTTCACGTGGCTGGAACGAGTATTTCGTCCCACACCAGAGCAGTTGAGAGAGAAGGAGATCCCGGATAAGGGAAAGAAGAAAAAAGGCAAAGGAGGGGCAAAGAAGATGATGACATCAGAGGCCGATGATAAGTGTAGAACTCGTGTCTATTGTTTTTTTTTTTTTTTTTTTTGTGGCTGGACAGATTTTGTGTAATTCTTCAGAGGCACGAGGCCCCTTTTATATTCTAGAGTTGTTTAGAGAGTTTAGGCCCTACTTATGGGCCTCCGCGTGTTTAGCGAACCTGTATAGAATGCAAAACAAGGGTGTACAGTGGGAAGGGGTGAAAGAAGCGTGAGACGCCCGACCCTACCGATGAGGGGGATTTTGTTGACCTTAAGCATAAGTCTCTTTCTGGCCCCCTCCAGCTTCTTCAGGTGAGCTTCGATTATTTATATCTTATTGCTTGTACTATTTATATGTTAATGTTCTAATGATTCACTCTCTTTTAACAGATCCGGGCGTACACCAGAATGAAGATTGGTCGAGGTTTTAGTCTAAATATGCGCCAGAACCACGACATAAGGTTTCCCATAATGGTGACATGGGCTAACCGACTTGAGGGTCTGATCCATCTTACGGCAGTGAGAGAAGTGCGAAAGCAACTCAATTACCTTAAGTCCAAAGAGGTACAAAGAATGCATTTCAATTTTCCCATAACTTTCATACTTACTTTATTAGTTCTAACTTACCCAATGCTTCATGCACAGTTCGAATGGCAACCGTACAAAAAGTATGGTAAGGAATTTCTAAACCATGTGTCGAAGGCTGAGAGAGCACTCTTCAGAATAGATTCTCCCCTTATATCATATTGGGTGTTGGAGCGTCACCCTATCCATAGGGTCATGAGGCGGTTTGGGCTGAGACAGACGGTGCCTCCACGTTTCGTTAGGCTCTTCGTGCGGAAAGAAAATAAGGGGAGATCTGTGATATATTGGAGTCTGGTGCATGATGAGGAGGTCAAGTCATGGGAGGCTCGGGTAAACAATGTGATGAAGAGAAAAGGAAAAACAAAAGGCGGGGAGGATGAAGAGGAATACATGAGATGGTATGAAGCGAATACCATCATGCGTATTGGCCGTGTCAGACCACATGACGGGCCACAAAGGAATCCTCCCCCACAGCCCGATGCCCAAGCTCCTACCATCCCACAGACTCGGGTATGACGTTAACACTCTTTGTATCCCTTAGTTTGCTTCCAATTTATTTAGTTAATATATTGTCTAATGGGATTGTTTCAATATGTCTTAATGTATGTCCCTCTCTTCCTCGACCACATCCTTCGGTCATGCGATCGTTCCCTCTCTGCAAATGTTGACCTTCTCTCCTTCACAAGTTCAATTAGGAAAAAAGTCGAGAGATTTAGGTCCAGATTTGGGATTACGTTCAAGGACTACGTCGAGACGTGTACTACTTCAGCATCTTCTGTAGATGATGAAACTCTCGAAAGGATTTTAATAACATCTAGCATAACTTTTTGCAAATTGATGAATTATATTGCCTTGCTTTCCTCACCCTTGTTGTGCTTCATTTTGCAGACCGTCAGAACGCCTAAGCGTGCAAGGATTAAGGGGAAGTACTCAAAAAGCACCGCAAAGATGCCTCGATTTAATCTCGAGTCTCCCTTAGCAATAGAGTACTCCCAAGGCCAGGCATCAACCTCTCACACTTTGGATGAGGACGAAAAAGAAGAAGTTCATGCCCCCAATCTAGACGCGGCCTTCGGTGAAGATGATGACATCCCTATCGAGGATCTTATCTCTGTCTCGCCCAGTCCTGAAGGACATAAAACACCTCTGAATGTCACTTCCCAGGCAATCGTTGTATCCCCTGCATGGGCTACAATTGATTCATTGATATGTAGGTGCAAGCACATACCGAGGCTGAGGAAGATCTCGGATAGGTTTCTTGATTATCAGCATCCATTAGCCCACTCAGGTTACATTCTGACTGATGTGGAGAAGGAAGTTTTGATGGATTTTTACAACTATTACACGCATAGGTAACTACAATTGCTGAAAACACTTCCGTAGTAGTTCTCTCTCTGTTTGATATTTTACTAATTCAACATCACAACACTCATTGCATTGACATGAAAGATGAGTTGGATATGATAATCTCGTGCGTCAATTCTAAGTCCCTCAGAGATTTATTGGAAGAGGGCACTGGGATGGACTCGACTATCATATATTTTTGGTTTGAAGTCATACGGGAAAGGTGCAAAGATGTATACTTCGCTGACCCTAGTATATGCGTAAGTGCAATAAAAAATCACTTTAACTAAGGCCTCAATAGGTTAAATATTCTACTTGTTTGATGTATGTGATGCTTGTCTTACAGAGTTACTGGGAAAAGGGTCTAAAGACAGGAGATGACATGGCTTTCGGGCCAAAGGGAGAACGAGTAATGGACCCGGCTGAGTGCAAGACTCTGGTCTATGTAATTCACGCTCACAACCATTGGTCCTTACTCGTAGGATATGTCGACGAGCATTGCTGGGAATATTATAATAGTTCGAAGGGAGAGATTTGGGGCCATAAAACCTGTAAAAGATTTGTAAGTACATAATTGCTCTTTTCTTGTCAGGATAATGTTCGGATAGTAAATAGGATTTGAAAATTGAAGTATCATTCATTTTCACTATGTCATGGATAGATATTGTGGCTTCAATAGAGATTCATGGATCACGGGTGGTCGGCCCCTATGCTGTGGACGATGACAACTAAGACGGATATCCCATTTCAAGACAATGGAAATGACTGCGGGATATTCGCCTGTGCATTTGCAGAGCATTAAGTATATCGTCGTCCCATCCAGTTTTCCCAAGCAGACATCCCTTATTTCCGACGTAGAATTGTCATTGACATTTTTGAGAATAATTGGATTCGAAATGTTTCAAGGCTTAACCTCCCTCCATTACCTGTCTTGCCCCCTGATTTGCAGTAAACATTTCCCAGGTTTTTGACATTCTTCCAAATGCGTTGTAATGTAAATTGTAAACTAATAAATTACCATGGTTTGTTTGTGGGTTTCACATGATGGAAATAGTTAACGCAATGTAAATTGTAAACTAATAAATTACCGTGGTTTGTTTGTGGGTTTTACATGATGGAAATAGTTGTTGTCTGTATATGGGATGTAATTGTATATGGGATGTTGAGTGAATGTCAATTGAATGCATATATTTGTCATTGAATGTTGTCCACCATAATTTTATTCTTATTTCGCACATAGTTGTATTTTTGTTCAACTTGTCATACCAGCACTTTTTATTTTTTTACTTTTAAAATAAGATCATCACCGACACTGTAGCAGTAAAAATACTTGACAAAGCATGAAAAAGTTACAACTTTTTGTGACAAAATATTATATCTGCGTCGGTGATGACCTTTTTTTCTTTAAATAAGGTCATCACCGACGCTGTATTTGATTTCGCCAAAAAAAGTTACAACTTTTGTTTAAAATTAATAGACCTCTGTGTCGGTGATGACCTTAATTTACAAAGTTAAGGTCATCACCGACACTGTATCTGATTTCCCTTTATAAAAGTTACAACTTTGGTTTAAAATAAGGTACTTCTGCGTCGGTGATGACCTTATTTTACTAAGCTAAGGTCATCACCGACGTCACTTAGAAAATTTACCAAAAACAACCTGAAAAAGTTACAACTATTGGTTAAAAATAAGAGACCTCTACGTCGATGATGACCTTAATTCACAAAGCTAAGGTCATCACCGACACTGTATCCGAATTTCGCTTGAAAAAAGTTACAACTTTTGGTTACTTCTGCGTCGGTGATGACCTTATTTTACAAAGCTAAGGTCATCACCGACGTCACTTAGAAATTTTACCAAAAACAGCCTGAAAAAGTTACAACTTTTTGTTGAAAATAAGAGACCTCTGCGTCGGTGATGACCTTATTTTACAAAGCTAAGGTCATCACCGACGTCACTTGGAAATTTTATTAAAAACAGCTTGAGAAAGTTACAACTTTTTGTTGAAAATAAGAGACCTCTGCGTTGGTGATGACCTTAATTCACAAATATAAGGTCATCACCGACGCTGTATCCTATTTTCCTTAAAACAAGTTACAACTTTTGGTTAAAATAAGGTACTTCTGTGTCGGTGATGCCCTTATTTTATAAAGATAAGGTCATCATCGACGCAGAATCTGAAATTCGCTTGAAAAAAGTTACAACTTTTGCTTATAATAAATGACTTCTGCGTCGGTGATGACCTTAATTTACAAAGCTAAGGTCATCACCGACCCTGTAATGAGTTCCACGAGCTGCATGGCTAAAATTCCATGCATAGCCTTTACGTCGCGTACATGCATTACATATCTTCCACGAAAAAATATTGGGTTCCACAACAACTCTTTCGAAAAAAATAATAATTTATACAAATAGATCGCATCTTTTCAAAAAAATAATGGTACTTTATAAACATCCAAAAATGCAGCAAAAACCATCACGGCCATTTTAATAAAGTTCCCATAAACATTCAAACAAGAAAAACTCTCTAAAAAAATAGAAAACTAAAAAATATTACATGAGCAACCCCAAAACATCAAATCCATCAATGTCATTGTGTAACTGGTGGATTTTTGCAGCTCCCACGGTTGTGACCCCTCTCTACATGACGAACAAGTTACCACCCGTCGCTTGCGATTTCTATCTTCAACTCGGATCCTGTTCTTCTTTGGTCGACCCGGTTGCTTGCTGGCCAACGGTGGAAGGACTCTCCTGGTGGTTAAAACCTGTTCCCATTGCTTTCTATCACGGGTGGCGTGAATGACATCTCTATATGTCTTCTGATACGTGCTTGTAAGGTACCAGTGCTCGCAAAACTCATATGGATTCATATTCCGCGCTTTCATGGCGGCAACAGCATGGCAACATGGGATCCCAATGACGTCCTATTTTCGGCACGAGCATGACCTGCTATCTAGATTAACTACATCAACATACTCTGAAGATTGCACTTGATATTCATTCAATGCCGCTACTCGTACCATCAGCCTTCGCAATTCTTCCATCTCTGTGGCTAGGTACTTCTCTGCGTACGGAGTTAGTAGTGAAGTGATGCTCTGTACTTGAGTTGACCGTCTCTGAAAGAATTCCATAAGTTTTGCACGTATCTCTTCCACTTGCTTCGTAATCGGGAGCACTCGGGTGTCTTTTAGGAGACTATTTGTGCACTCTGCAGCATTGCTGGTAAGCATGTCATACCTGCGTCCATGAGCAAATGCCGTTGCCCAGAACTGAGAGCCGATCGCATGGATGTAATTATATGCACGCTCATCTAAACTTTTTATGTGGTCCATGTAAGCATCGTACTCACAAGGTCGGTATGCCCTCGCGGCGCTCCAGAATGTTCTTATAATTCCGTGGTCGTTGAAAGCCACCTTTATGTTTTCCGCTATATGATGGCAACAAAAATAATGCTTTGCACTGGGCATCATGGCTTGTACTGCCGGAATCAGACCTTTCTGACGGTCTGATATAATTGTCAGATTTTTTGGTTCACCCAACGACAAGGACAAGTGTGCAAGAAACCACTCCAAACTATCACGCCGCTACGCTTCAACAAAGGTAAATGCAATGGGGAACAATTGATGATTTGCATCATGTGTTATGGCCACCATTAGCACTCTTGGATATTTGCCACGAAGGTGTGATCCATCCACCGCAATCAATGGCCTTAGAGAGATTTGGATTGACCCTAAGCATGGACTAAACGACCAAAAGAAGCGTCTAAATCGGTCGTCCGACCTGATGTCCAACGCAGTGTACGAACCGGGGTTGATTCTATGTAATTCGTTACAATATAGTGGCAATATCATAAAAGACTCCTCATACGATCCACGCACTTTACAAAGTGCAAGCTCCTTTGCCATATGGGCTCTCATGTAAGTAATGCGAGTCCCAAACTCAATCTGACATTCATTGATGATCTCCTTGGGCCTAAGATCGTTATTGCATCGCACCTTCTCTTCAGTGAACTCTGCTACTAGTTTCGCGGTTGCTTGCCGATGTGCTGTTCCCATAAGTGGTTTAGAGCAACAATGTTTGTCCTTAAACTTTCAAACTCTGAAGTGTGGACCAGAATCTACCATGGAGGCATGTAATCGCCACGGACAATCGACTCCTTTACCACTCACTATAACCATCTTCATGTTAGTTCTCTCATGTTTCAAAGTAAAGTTATTGTATATTGCATGCTTCACTATAGCTCTTCTAAAAGCTTCACGATCAGGAAACTCCATACCTAGCCACATCTCCCTACCTGAACAGGTCCCTTCTTCGGGCACGACACTATAAGGGACCATCGTGTCCATGAGGGGAGCTTTTGAAAAGCTTTCAACACTTGATTTAATTAGTTCGCCAATTGCTGAACTTCCATTCGCATCCACATTCGTTGTAGGAGCACCTATAAAACTGTGCACACTTTCGCTTCCATTCACATGAAGCACATCTACATTGATTTCTTCGAACATGGACTCATCATCGTCTGCAAAATAAGACAATGTTGTTCGGAATTTGATATCGTGATCCTCCTCTATATTAACCATGTGAGTTTCTTTAAAAGGTGGTGGTGACGGTGGCAGCACACCCTTTAATTTTTTATAAGACAGTGCAGTGCTGGGAGCGTCTCGAATGATCTCGTTTCTTTCATCCTGTACAGACCTGCAATATAGAGTTATGAGAAAAAAATTTACTTTCGATCCAAGCTGAATATATTGCAATATAGTTTTAACTTCTAAACATAACTATTGCCACGAATTTGTTGAAAAGTGCTTCCATCGCATTGCCTCCTTGAAATGAATAATAATATCCCTTTTGTTTCGCCTCTTGACGATTTTAACATACCATTGATATCATTGTCATCGTCGATATCTATCAATGAAAAAAAAACTCAAATTGTGTATAAGATACTTTAGAGTTATCTCATTAGACGTTGTTGCCCAACTCGATGCTTCCAAAGCAATTTTGAAAAGCTCCTTCAACGTGACATTGCTCGAAAGATATCTCAACTTCTGCCTTCCCCCCTTGTATTGAGGACGATTGAGCTCAAATTCAAACTCACCGTCATAGTAAAGGATTATTTGGTGCTCAACGTCTGACATGCTATTAGAACATCATAAAAAACATAAATTACTTTGACATTTTCCTCCTTATTAGAAATGAATTGTGTTTAAAGTACTTTCGTTGTTGACATTTAAGTCAATGTAATATTACGTATTACATTGAAGAGTGCAAAACAGTAAATAAGGCTCCTGTGCAAAATATATCATATTCAATGAAACAGACAATAAACAGCATACAGTGAAAGAGAACATGTATCCATACATTAAATGATAGTATATGCATTATAAGTTCTCAATAGAAAGAGGAGATTGATTTCTAGGGTTCCATCTTGTGAAGAGAAGTTGATTTTCATTACCTCATTTCTGTGGACTTTGACAATAGTAGCAGTAGGAGATTGATAGAAAATTAATGGTGACATCAATGGTGGAAAAACACACTACTCTTCCAGTTTTGCGGCTATAAAATAGTCTTAGAAACACCTTTTTCTCGATTCTGGAGAAGTGGGAAGAAAAAGGCTCGAAATCGGACCATATAGACTTGGCGACCAGCGTCATCGCCGACCTTATTCAAGTGTAAATAACGTCGGCGATGACGATGTGCTCTTTTGGTAAAAAAAAATAAAATAAAATTCGCACCCAATTGCTTTAATTGGTGCTGCACTCGCTAAAATATTTGATTGCGTAACATGACCGGATAAAGTATTTTTTCTGGTAAAATCCTCTAAGTATTTATATAGCATTATGGCATCATTCAAAAATAAATATTAGCATAAAGCCTATGAGATGCGTGGGTTAAGTTTTATGCAAATTGAATAATGAATTAAGATCAATATTGAATCGAATATCAATTAATAAAAATATGAATAATAATGCTATTTGCTTAACCATCAAAATATAAATTCATATTTAATTAACCAAACATGTTGGAATGTATTTTTGTGAACGTGATCACTGGTAGAAATGTATTTTTTTTTTAAACGTATATTTCATGTTGAAAGAAATGCTCTTTTTGAAGGATCTAAAATGCAAATAAAATTTTTGATATAAAATGGACCTTTTTTCTCATTTTTTAAATCATTATATTAGAATTTAATTTAATGAAAAATAAGTATCATTTACAAAATCTTTTAATACATTTACACATATCATTGAAACAAATATGGTAAAATAAATTACATATGTATATGATGCAAAAATAGTGTTATTAGACAAACGTTGTAAAAAAAATATATATGTGTAAACGTTACATACTTAAAATTTGAATATTCATCATTTACATGTGTAAATTGTATTTACATATCCTATGTGTAAGTAAAAGACAAACGACCCCTTAAATCCAAAGGGTGGTCAGTCAAATATAAATTTACTTCCTTTTTTCTCCTTTATATTTTGATATATAAAACAAATAATGATAAATATTATCTTTTATTATTTTTAAAATAAAATTATATATTAATATATCTTCATTTTTGGCCCGGGCCTTTGTTGCTAGTACTTCATTTTAAAAATCAATAAATTGATGGTATTCAACTTCCATAATGCATGACAAACGGCAACAACAACAAAAAAATATTTGGCATTACATGAAACCAACCCAAAACCACTCGGACTAGGCATTGAATTAACTGAGGCCAGGAACAATATGGCTTGGGCAATAGTTTAAGAGCCTGGGAAATAAAAAAAACTACTTTTTAGATAAAAGAAGAAATAAAGTTAGAAATGAGCACGTGAATTAGAAATATATAAAAGAATTACATAATAAAAAAAATAAAACTTAACAGCCACCCACAATCCAATAAAACTTAAAGAAATAGCATTTACAACAGCCACATAAAATCTACAAAGAAAAAAAAAACATTGTATTTTTCCATAATAGAAATGTGTGGGGGCGCACATTCCATTTACATGATGGGACCATCAAAAGGGTTATTAGTCTGGATTTTGGGAGATAACCAAATACATAAATAATAATAATAGATTTACAGCAAAAGGGAGAAAATAGAAAAACATAGTTTCAGATGCAAGTAGGAGATATGTAAATAAAGACAAATGAACATATTATATTATTTATATTAAAGAAAAGGGGGAGGTGGGCTGTGAGGGGTGCCACCTCATCCCTAAAAAGTCTCTCATTTCAAAGAAATATGCATAAAAAACTTACATTATTTTAAGGTGCCACCTCACTTTGGGCTACTCTTTCTCTCCTAGCTAAAACCTCTCTCATAAGAGATTTGAACATTTGAATTTGAGTCTTATTTCTCGCCATTATCCAAATTAGAAGCAAATCTTTATCGGTTGGTTTTCTTTTCGTTAGATCTTCTATCATCAATGGGTACCATGTTAAATATGTTTTGTGGGCCCTACCGATGAATGAAATCCAAAATCCCAATGGCCTTCTCTTAACCCCTTTTTTCTAAGAGTGAGCCCCACTTATGGAGGGAGGCTAAGTGGGAGGCAAGCCTGTTGGCCGTTGTCTGGTTTTTTAATAGATGCAAATCAATTAGTAGGCTCCGCATATTTAACTTATTTATGCAGTGGGACCCACTCATGGATTATGCATAAATATTAGTTTTCAAGGTCAATATGTATACATAGTGGGCAATCAGACTAGGTTGGTATCATACACAAGTTTAATTTATTTGATAATTGTTAGGATGTGAATTGTGTGCATATGAGTTAGAACTATTATAAACATACTATGATGACTCATATCTATATCTACGTACACTCATCCCATGCAATGTACATCTTTTATGTTTTTTTCTTCTGTTACACTTGTTCGGCCCCCTCTCTTTTTTTAATTTTTTTTTCTTATACTATCAATCATCTGTGGGGGCCAACTGTTCCATCACCATAAATCCAGATGTGGTGTGTGGCCCATTGAGGATGAAATCATTTGTTTTTCATTTCCTTTCTTCTTATCTTCCCTTTTTTCTTCTTTAGATGCAGGGCCATCAGTGGGTCCCACACGTTAAAAATATTTCAAGGGTGGCCCCCACTGATGGATTAAACACGTTAATTTTTTTATCCCTTTCTTTTGGTTCTGTTTAGTAGATGTAGATCCATCCGGTTTATTTTTTTTTTCTTATATTTTCAATCATCAATGGTATAATATATCCATAAATGAAATGGTCGTAATAGTCAATGCTTTTAAATTCAAGGGGTCGTCGTGTTATGTAAATTTCTTTTTATTTTATATTTATTTTCATACATAGAAAAAATTTTAATATTCGAATATAATAAAAAAACCTATTTTCTATTTATTTAATTATTTTATCTTAACAATATTTCAAAAGAATTCTTAAATTTTAACATACTTTCAAGCCCGGGCCTTTGTTGCTAGTATGCCTGTATGATGAACTTGTGAAGATATCTATGAGACGTACGGTGGGCTTGGAAAAACATGAACATTTCATGACTCCAATGAAAGTTATGTTCCGATGGAGCAATTGATCACACGTATGAAATTATGGTCTTGGAAAATATCTATGAGACGGTGGGCTTAGTTGTGCAATTTCTGGAATGTTTGTATGCATCCATTTCCACATCAGCCACATAAGCATCAAGATGAAAGAATCATGCGACTGAATCATCCTGGAGCCTATAGATCATTAGAGTTCCTATGAAGCCAGTAACCAGCAAAGTCATAGTAAAACTGGGATTAGGTAACTGGCAGAAATTTAGGTGTGACTATTTTTTACGCTGAAAGGGTAACTGTTTTAAGAAGTAAAGAACATAATAAAGACTTTTAGGTCATGTTTGATAATTAAATTCTTAGGGAAAGGATTCTCGCTTTCCACGGTATTAATTAGAATCTACGTTTGGTAAGTACAAATCCCTGATGATTTTGGCTGCTTCAAATCATGACTACTAAAGATTTTGGAATACGACCACCCCCTTCGGATCTCCAAATACTGGGGTAAAAATCCTAGCCCTGTGATTTACGATCTCGCGTCCGCTAGCTCTACCGTGAAGGGTCTCTCTCTCGAAGTGTCTCACGAAGCATCTCTCTCTGTGATCATGTCTCTTTCTCCGGTAGACTCTTTCTCTCATCTGTTCCTCTCTATCCACCTCTCTCTCTGCATCCCTTCCATCAAAGCCCCCTCACCCACCGAGCCCTCTCCCTTTTCCCCCTTTTCTCGCCCCTACCAATCCTTCTATCTCTCCCTATAGAGGGCCAGGAAAAAAAATCACTCTGTTGGAATACCTATCATCTATGGAAGTGCATTAATCTCTTCCAACTCGCATTGTTTCATTGTTCCGTGTTGATTTTTTTCGGAGCAGGTGAGGTGATCTTTTCTTACCCCTGCCAAGCTCTCTCTCCCTCTTCTTTCCCTTTCCCCATGCCGACCCTTCCCTATCTCTCCTATTACTATATGTGGAGCCAATCTCTCTCCTATTATTTGATTATTGATTTTGAAATTTCTAGATGCTCTTGTTGCTTTATCAATTATATTTATTTCATAAGTAATTTGCTTTGATTATTGATTTGTTGTACACTACCTAGTCATATCTTCTCTTTTTGTTAGTTTTACCTTTTTAGAGGTCTTAGAATATAACTAGAGATGGGATAAAATAGAGCCTGGCTTATCAGAGGATGATTTTCCTTTTTAAAAAAGAGAAAAAATCATTTTTGCTACAAGAGATTATTAGAGCATGACAGCCCAAAAACCCAAAATATAAATTGGCCAAAACCACCATAAACTGAAGTCATAAGATGCTAGCTACACTGTTGTCATTATCTTTAAGTTTTGGATGCAATCCAATACTGCTTCTAGTGGTATTGCATTGACATTGGCTGCCAATATCTAGGGATGATATATGTTAGGGAAATGATTCTTCCTAGCACCTATGAAACTAATGAGAAATATGCTTTTGCACTGTACCATCTTTTGTTCCCCATGATGGTTGGCTTTGAGATGACAAGTGTTAGTAGCCTTTCTACTTGTAATTTAGCTTTGGGCTATTTGCAGTGTTATTGTTGCTTAATTTTCTTTTTCCACTATTTGTTATGTCTCAAACCACAACTGGTTTGAGTAACTTCACAGGTCTTTTCAATTATGTGCATGCCATAGTACAATGATGGAAAGCATAATAGGGCAGGCACTTGTTTTCTCTGCCTTACTATCCCACCAATACATACCATTTTGCCAAATACAAAGCGCACATGTAGTAACCATATGTACATTCTGATAAAATGTCCAAACCTATTCTGATTTGGTGTACATCAAAATTGATGGCATATCTAATATTTTTTCTAGAAACCATTCCAACGGTGATTTATGAATATTTTTTAGGAGTCATGTCACATCTCGGACCCGAAAATTCCCGATTAGGATGGTTCCCAAGGTGTGACATACGTACTCCCGTGAATTCGCACCTGTTCCGGACTAAGCCCGAATTCACGAAGGAGAAAATTCCCCTTTGCACGTGTGAGGATTACTCACTGACACCTGTCGAGAACATTTATTATCGAAAGCATGTACAATATCAATATCAAAGCTATGAGCAGTCCATTAAATTTTCATAATTCAACTTACAAAAATATTAATCAAGACTGATAATATAAATCCCTCAATGCATGCGATGTACAAAAGTACTCTCATGATAGAAAATACTAGATGCTTTACCTCAAATGGAAACACGATCCTAATACGAATGCAATCACAATTAAACAATGATCTAGTGCAAGGTACAACTTATAATCCCAACCATGATTACCACTGTTTCACGTTCTCCGGTAGATAAGCTAATCAATGTGCTTACCGATCAAATCTCTAATATAAATGGTTATTAGTAATTTTCTTCGGTGTCCTGGATCCCTACGACACCAAGTGTAGCACCATGAATACGACGACTCAACAATATATATGAGCAATTAAGATTTAACACGTGTTATTCAACTTTCAAATTTAAAGACGAATAGATTAAAGAGACCAAATGAATGTCAACTATGCACATTGTGCATTATGAATAAATTATGTTTTATCGAATCAAAAATTAATACTCACTTTCTATTTGGCTACCATATTTGCTCATCCTCTCCGATAGAGAGCAAGTCTATTTGGGATGTCATCAGCGGCCCAGTCAAAGGCCAACTGGCTACCCGATTCTGGAGCTCCGGTGCTCCAGACGATATACTGCAGTATCTCGAATAACTGAACCAAGTTGTAACCTCATCAGGTATCACAAGGTCGAAGCTAAGAAGTGCCGAAGCATTCGAATCGAATAATAATAAACTCGAGTAAGACTTTCGAATCAAATCATTTCTAATCGAATCCAATATTTCATTTCATAGTCTCGAATCATTTCTAATTGAATCAAAACACATACTTACTCCCTTCGAATAACACATCAATGAATGATAACATTTGTAAGACAATTGTAATACAATTTGTGAAATAATACGAATAATGAAATATAATAATCATTTGAATATTTGAGGGCAATAATGAATTAATCTCAATATGCAAATGCAAATGAAATCAAGATATTTACTAGCCAATCCTAATCTAATTATCTGTCGTCTCTAAACGTCCATTTTGATGTAGCTTTAGATGATTCGATGCACATGCTACTTTTTCTTAATGTCACATTGTGTATGTGTGAGCTACATCGAATTCTGCTAAAGCAACACCCATGGCGAAGTTCTAGACGAGACGGATAAGCACGTGAGATAATCTCAACCCAAGATTCTCATGTGTTATACTTTTCATTGGACTATTTTAATAAGTGATGGGAACCATTCTATGGACCTACAAGGTCAATCCTTTACACCCTAAAAACCTCATTGGTTTAGTTTAGTATTTATGTAACAATCATCCTGAAGGATTGATTATGGAGAGTGTAGGCCTTTTGAAGTGGAAGTAACTCCCTTAATGGTCCGTGGCTTCCAACTTAGGTGCCCCACTAGGTTAAAAGTCCCTTTTTCAAAAGAGACAAGGCATGATCATTGATCCAGACTTTCACTATCTATTTTAATCTATGATCATAAGGATATGTGGACCATTAGATTCTTCATTCCAAGAGCTTTCAAATGATACGTGGAACTTCGAAATCCGACATACGAATCAAAGTTAGGGCCTTTTGAAAAGTCACCTTTCTGTCAAAATTCAGTTGACCAAATTCTTGTAGAATCCACCATACAAAAACTGTAATTATTGTGTTTGAAGGAGTTCTAACTCCAATTCATTGTAGGTCCTTTCCCATTACTTCTAAGATTTTAAAGATCATTATTTGTATAAAACAAGTCTCTATTATCCACCAACCAACATTCCTTCACAAATTCCATCTCTATTCAAACAATAAAGAACCCATTACAAATAATATATCTCATTTTAAAAAAAGGCTGAAATTGACATACAAGTGATTATAGCTTTCAAACAATGAGTCATTAGCATGCATAAATCTAAAATTGCTCATTACTTGCCTCTTTTTGGTGCTTTCCACTCTAATCCTTCTCTTAAACTCAATTTGAGTAAAAACCCCATTCGTCATTCCATTGGAAAGGAATGTTCTTCCGAGTCAGTTTCGTTAACGGGGCTGCTATCTTGGAGATGTCCTTGACGAACCTCTTATAATAGCCTGCCAACCCTAAGAAGCTCCGAACTTCCGGTACATTCTTCGTACTTGGCCAATTGATAACTGCTTCAATCTTAACTGAATCAACAGCTAATCCATCTCTGATAATTATATGACCCAGAAATGTAACTTGCTGCAACCAAAAGTCGCACTTCTCGAGTTTTACATACAACTGATTCTCCCTCGGTATCTGCAAGGCTATTCTCAAATGATGTGAATGCTCTAGTTCTGACTTTGAATATATCAGGATGTCATCAATGAAGATCACGACCAACTGGTCCTGATAACAAGCAAAGACTCCGTTCTTTAAAGCCATAAACACTACAGGCGATTGGTTAGACCAAAAGGCATCACTAAGAATTCATAGTGATCGTAACGAGTCCTGAATGTAGTCTTCTGTACATCTTGATCTTTAACTGGAATCTAATGATACCCAGATCGAAAATCAATCTTGAAAAAGTGCACTGCACCCTCGAGTTGATCAAACAACTCATAAATCCTAGGCATTGGATGCTTGTTCTTGATAGTCATTTGAATTATCTGCATATAATTGATACACATTCCGAGGGTGCCATCCTTCTTTTTCACGAACAGTACAGGTGCTCCCCATGGCGAGACACTAGGTCTGATAAATCATTTGTCATGCAAATCCTGTATCTATTTCTTCAATTCATATAACTCCGATGGTGCCATTCTATACGATGCCTTGGATATCAGTGCAGTACCGGGCACAAGTTCGATAGTAAAATCTACTTCCCTTGCTAGAGGTAGACCTGACACTTCATCTGAAAATACGTCTTGAAATTCAAAGACTATAGGAATGTTTCTTAACTCCCGTGCAGGCTTCTTTTCTGAAATGAATGCGATGTAGCCTTCACAACCACTACGCATTATTCGTTCAACTTTGAGTGCTGAAGCTAGCCTGGTATCATATTTCGTTTAAACTCCTTCAAAGAGTACACTGGCATTGGCCGCATCAACCCTAAAGGCGATGATTTTGCAGAAACAGTCTAAACAAGCACTATACTCTACAAGCCAATCTATGCCAAAGATTACATCAAAGTCATTCATTGCTAATACAACCAAATTAGTTGGCATGGACATTTCCCCGACTTTAACATTGCATTGGGGGATATACGACTCACAAACTACTCTTTTCCCCGTGTCTAAGGGAAAGCTGGAGCTGTGTTCAGAGTTGGCAGGACTGGACTCCTAGTAAGGGGGTTCAGAGGCGTCTTCCCCATGGTCTGGAGGGGGAGATTGTTGGGCCTAGTGGGTCCAGACCAAGTGGGTTCATTGTCATGGGTATTTTGATAATTGTACAGGGACTTTCTTATTGACTAAGATAGGGTTTCTTAGGGGGTAAGAAAGAGAGCATTATATATTCATGTAATGTGTAACCCATGAGACAGACAGACAGAAGAGTGAGCCTAAAGGAAAGTCGAGTTTCTTTCCCGTAGACGTAGGCAAGATTGTCGAACCATGTAATTCTCTTATGTGTGATTGCTTGTCTTGTGTGGTTGATTGATTGCACGATCGCATTGATTCACATTTCCGCATACACGCGCACAACAAGTGGCTTTAAGTGAGCAGATACAGTAAAATCCTAAGACAGTTGTTGGATCTGGTTTTGCATATCACAAGCAAATGTAGGTGCTATAAATGAATGTGTAGAACTGGAATCAAACAATGCAATTGTAGGTCTATTATCTATAAGGATTGTGCCTTCAACTGCATTGGCTGCAACGTCAGCCTATTCCCTGTTAACGGCACAAGCCATCCCAGCCATCTGTGGCCTGTTGGGCTTCTGCTGCTATCTTGGCTACTGCCTCTGCCATTAACGTTGTTGGCCTTGACGTTGAGGCTGCTGATGCTGTTGCCTAGGAGGAGTGGCAAAGCCAATCGCCGTGGAGGAGCAGGAAGTGCTATTTGTCCTTAAGCAGGCTACTGATATGGAGCTCTGTCATCTCTCCTAGCCCTTGGACATTATGCCATTCAATATTCCAAAGAACCACAGACTAGGTAGGCTCCAGTAGTCCTCCAGCACAACTCAGTCCTGTGAGGCTTGCCACAAGTCTCACAGACTAGCCTATTCTCAGTCATCTCATTCCTTTGAATGAATATCTGCTTTTGCCTCTTGTCCTTGGATTGTCCTCCCTTCTTAAACCATGAATCACCACTCCTTTTGGTGTTCACATCCTCTTTATCTCTATGCACTTCTTCAGCTGTATACGCTCTATCAATGGCATCATCAAACGTAGTAGGCTTCTGACCAGCCACTACGATTGCCTTGTATTCTAGATTTAACCCATTGACAAATCTCTTGACCTTCTTGGCCTCAGTATCTACCAGGTCGGTAGTATACTTAGATAGCTGAAGGAAAGTGTGAACATAAGCAGACACGGTCAGCTAACCTTGTTTCAAGGTAAGAAACTCTGCTTCCTTCTTCTATTGCACATGTTCTGGGATGAACTTCCTTTGGAATTGACTCTTGAAACTCTCCCAGTTCTCAGGTACTTGCATCACTTTGAATGTCTCATTGACACTCTTCCACCACGTCTTAGCTAACCCTCTCAGCATAGTAGAGGTTATCAACACTCTCTGCTTGTGAGTGCAGACAATTGTGTCAAACACATATTCGATGTGTTCCAGCCATTCATCGGCTTGCATCACATCTTCCGTGACTTGGAACTCGGTGGCTCCTCTCTTGCGAAATTGCTCGAAAAGGATATTAGGATCATTCTCTTTATGCTGCACCACCACTTGAGTCTCAAGATGATGTTATTGTTGGACTAGTGGTACCGGTGGGGTCTGTATCTGAGCCTGCATCTGGCTAACCGGGCTTGCATGCCCATCTGTGCCTCATGGCTCTTGGCCATCTGCTCATTTTTTTTGGGCTAACTACTCCAATACAACAGTAAACCTAGCATCAGAATTAGATATAGGAGGGGAAGGCGTGACAACTACGAAGTCATCATTCCCAAATCCTGATCAAGAAGAAATGTTGTAAATAATATGGAAGGTAAGATATACACCTAAACCCTTCCATCAATAAGTAATCACATATAGTGAAAGCAATAGGGACAAATCCTAAGATGAATTTGTTACGAAACTTAACGTTCCTCACTTTGTTCTTATGTTTGCTAAGTCTTTTAAAAGTATTTAACTTAGCTTCTTTAACTAGGCTCTGATACCATACAATAAGTATGTCACGACCCGGGCCTGAGATCCGATTACTCCAAACAAACCCCGAGTCGCGGATCCATACTTACTCCCATAAACTCCACATTAACCGAAGTTAAAACGAAATCCACAAGGGATAAACACTGATACAAACCTGTCAAATGTACATTTTTTCGAAATATATACATTGACGAAACCTTCAAACTGTACGAGTTCTTTACATCAAAAGTAAAGTTCAATATACATATTTCAATTCACTAACAAGTCACCCACTACATATTCAAATACAATGCAGGGAACATCTATTTACTTTTCAAAATGAATATACAAAAAGTTCTCTCAAATCATTTCCAAAACAATTTCCACATATTCTAGTTCATTCACACGTTCGCACTCTGAATCATGTCCATTTGATTAAACCTCCTGGAGGTATCGGATGGACCTCCTCCGCTGGCGGTGTAGCCTCTCCAGGATCGGCACGGGCAATTGGGCCTATAATGTCATCAATAATACTATGAACACGACGGTTCAACAATATATACACATATCTATGATAGTACATCCTAAATCTGTCAATTTATCATCTTAACAGTTCTAGACAATGAAATTAATAACAGTACCTATGCGTTGGATTCAAGTAATAATAATTACTAGATTGGCAACTATAATAGCATTCGTTTCATTTCCATTCAGTTCTTCCTAAAGGAAGCAGTCAGTTTGTTCATATTCATTCATTCAGATAATCATTCGGTGATTATTCAGCGAGTACTCTTTATTAAGTGACTTATCAATTGGTGACTTTTCAGTCCATAATGTTGTGGGATCTACCGGTGTCTGGATCAGATATCACTAGCATCACCACAGAGCTTCAGAACACCCCCAGTCCATCTACTGCAATAGAATTGTTCATTAAGTCATTGTTACATTTAGTAACAATTTTTTCATTCCTTAATTCAGTTCATTAATTCAGTTCAGATCTATCACCAGCTTAAGAAACTACTATGTAGTGCCAGACTCAAGACTCAAATCAAATCAGTCATTAATTCTATTCAAACGTCTAAACCAACAATTGAGTGAAACGTTCGTTATCGAATATATGTGTTGTTCTTGATGAACATCACTTTAACAGTAATTTGTACATTCTGATAACCTTAGCTAATACCTATGAAGGTTTAGGTACAATTCTCAATTAATTCGCCATTAATTTCGGTCAATTTGGGACTTGGATTCGTCACGAATCAAAACCAATTATGACCATTGAGTTCACTCAATTAGTCTCAAAACTATCTATTTAATAGGCATAAAGAATCTCTAATTCAATAGGCTCAATTACTGTAAATTCATGTTTTTCAGCATAAAAATTCCTGTGAGCCCGGCCGCCTTTTCGGCTGGCCGAACTAGGAAGTTCAGCTAGCCGAATAAATTCGATCACCTGCTTGGTCAGCATTTCAGAACCTTAGATTTTCTGAAAATCCTTGTCAGTATGTTCGGCCACCTTTCGGTCACCTGGTCGCAATTTGGCCAGCCAAATAAATTTGGTCAGCTCAGCTTTTTCTGTGAAAATTATCTAACACATGGGCACTCGGCCACCAAACTGGCTCTTTCAGCTGGCCGAACTTTGTTCGGTCAGCACTCGGTCAGCTTTCTAGCAATTGACTTTCTGCGGAAAATCAGTACAGGGGCATCGGCTACCTGTTCGATCACCTTTCGGCTGGCCGAACAGAGCCCAGCAGCTCGGCAAATTTCTGAACTGAAATTTTTGGTTTGAACTTCATGCATTCACACATCAATTTTAGCATCCTAAATCACATGAAATGCATATACTTGCCTTTGTTTGAGATCAACTGGCAAGAAACCCCTCTACCTGGCTTGATTTGGGATGAAAACTTCTCAACTTAAAACCCTCTTTTCAACCTAAATCAATACCAATTCACACATAGAATTCCTATAAGTTGTGCTAGAACCCAATCCTAAGCACTCAATAGAACTTGAAAATCCTTAAAAGATATCATCTACTTACTTGTAGTTCAATGCAAAAGAAATCTTAGCTCTCCCTCAAGCTCTAGCACTCCTAAAAATTGAATGAAGTTGATGGAGAAGATGAAGAAGAGGAATTCTCTTCAAACCACATGCAAAGCTTCAATCTTGATGCTTGATGAAGAAAATGAAGAAGAAGGAAGAAGCTAGGGTTCTCTCTACTTCACTTGGCTAAGATTGAGATGAATGAACTCATTTACGTTCATCTTATCTCATATAAACCCCATTTTTGCGTTTAAGCCCTTCACCTCCTTTATCATTTCAATTTGAGTCAAATGGAAGGTCATTTGAGCCAATTCACGTCGAATGGATTCAAGTCTCTTATGAAAGTTAATGTACTCTTCGAGATACGCGTGTTGGTATCAAGAGTTTCCGTATTCGACGAAATACATGAAAATTCATATTTATGAATAAGTCCTTGTTTTCCTTATTTGATTCTAAAATCAACTCAAATCAGTTAATCTCCTTCATTATCATTTCATTAAGCCTCAATCATTCATTTTAGGCTAATTCAATTCTATTTGGTCATTAATCACTATTAGCTCAATCAAACACAGTTAATTAGCCAAATTTCCAATCAATTAGAGTTAATCTCAATTAACTCGGGACGGCGTCTAAGATGGCTAATGGTCAAAGAACTCATATTAGGTGGACTGTCTATTTTCCACGGATTCTCATGTTTAGCACCAAATTACGTGGATTCAAGAAATTCTCAATCATTTCATAGTTCTAACCAAACGTGGAATGTCAAGAATCTCAAATATACAAATCCTTAGTAAGGGTTTTTCTTTTCCATGGGCAGTGAGGAATCCTCAGATATGTGGATTTCTCACTTGTTACTAAACGTGCCCTTAGAGAAAAGTCCCCAAAGAGATCACTAGAGGCAGAAGAACAAAAGGGAAAAGATAAAGGAGCCAAAAAATCAAAACTAAAAAAAAATACAATGAGCTAGATGGAGGAGTATGAACTCCCAAAAAATGAATTAACATTTTAAGTTGAAACCCATTGAAAGGCTTGGAAATGTGACCCAAGGAGACAAGCAACAAATCTTGGAGCCATTTCCTGATTCTTGGCTGAAAAGGAAGAACTTCTTTAAACATTTCATCATTCGTTGCTTTCCATAAGAAGAAAGCACCTGATAAGAAAACCGACACAAGAGCTTTTCTAGCCAGAGCATCACAGTTTGCTGAAAGCGAGTTCCAAATAGCTGTTGGAGTTAAGGACGGAGGGACTCCAGCTCTTACAATGCTTAGAACCAAAATCCAAAGATATACCGCAAAAGGACAAAGGAAAAAAAGATGGAGAGCGAACTCAGAAGCTTTCTTGAATAGACAGCATCTAGAGGCTATGGAGAACCCCATTGATTGAGCCCAATCTTGAGTAGGGGGTTTTTTATGCAGCAAGCGCCAACTAAAGCATAAAATTCGAGGAAGACGGAACGTGTTCCAGAGAAAGGAGCCCAATTGACAGTGGACGATCTTGATCGAAGAAGATGCCAAGCAGTTTTGAGGGGTAAGATACCATCTCTCTGAGATTTCCAAGACAGAGTGTCAACTGCATTCTGGTTTAGGACTGAGATGCCTGCGTTATAAGAGATATAACTCCAATCAAAAGATGGGATGGGATGCACCATGTGTTGTTGGGAAAGATGGAGGATAGACGGTCTCAAGAAGAGAAAAGGAGATCGGGGAATCAATCAGCAATAGAAGATTCGCCCCACCAAACTATTGGTCCGAGTACACAGTGATAACATTCAGTATTAGGATTACAGATCCTCTCAACAGTGAATCAAACTAAGTATAAAAATAGAGTTACAGAAAGTAATCTTTGAATTGAAATTCTCTTACTGTTTGAAGGCAGAATAACAGTACTCCGTTGTTGTCTTTTACGAAACTCAGAAATTCGCAGTAGAAGGCAGATCAAGGCTAGTGTTTAACACTATGTCCTTAAGACAAATTTCGCCCCTGCAATGGTGCTAACAGGCTTCAGTGGCTTCTGTCTCCCAGGATACAATGATCAACACACAGTAGCAGCACTGCAAAACTGTGTGACTGTTTGAACCAGAGTGCAACAGCAGGACTCTCTCTTGACTGACAATGCAGACTCGAATTGATGCAACAATTGCAGTGATTTGGATGATTGAGAAAGGGAAGACAATATGCATATTTATAGCCTGCTTCAGGTCTCTTCAATGGGGCTGCATCTGTTCAGAACAGTGACTGTTCAGTGAACAGATGCATCTGTTCTTTGGACACACCTCTTGAGCTGGCTGGACACACCCTTTGAAAAAGAAATTTTAATTAAATAAAATTTCTCCAAAAAATAATAATTGGTAATGGGCCGAGCCAGGCCCAACCCGCGTGTGAAGCCCAAGCCCAAGCCCAGGCCCGGGCCCGGCTCGGTTCGGGGCGGGGCGGGGCGGGGCGCGCGCGCGCGTGTGTGTTGTTTGGTGGTGACCCAACAAGGATCTATGTCCTCCCTCCTCCACAAAAGTGGGATGCCCCTTGGGGCTCATTTTATACAACCAATGTATGTATATTTATACCCAAAGAGTCTTTTGCTCCCAAGCGATGTGGGAAGCAAGTTCACCACTTCCTTTCCATGTTTAACATGTTCAAGTAGTGGTGTTTAGGAGGCAATTTCTCATTCACTCCTTAATGGATTAGAGCAACCCAATACATGTCATTAGTCTACTCATGGAGTAGATTACATTCCCATGTATTCTCACCTAAAACTATAAGTGGGTCCCACTTTTAGTTTGGCCCAAAGATAGCCTAAAGGTGGGTTCTCTTAGCCATTTTTCCAACAATCCCCCACATGAATGAAATTAACTGAAAGCAATGAAATGATATGCAGACACACAGAGAGAGTACAAATGGAAATTTTCTGTATAGAGAAAGGTAGCTTGTGGCCTTGAACCTTCCCTTGTGAAGTACTATCGAATTTACTGGTTGAACAGTGAACGTGATGTCTTGAACTACTCAACCTTTTACGTAAACCGAGACAATAGAGTTCACACAGAATTTTCCCGGACACAGTTAGTTCTAATGATTGTGTTCATTTTGGCCCTGAACAATGCCTGGTTTTCATGAGTGCTTTAGAGAATTTAGCTTTATTATTTCTCATAGAAACGGCCCAGTTCACACTCACATAGGTGATTCTTATTAAGAGTATCCTGCTATACCCCACTTGATTAGTCAAGATATAAGAATCATTAAAAGCCTTGCTTACCCTAATTTTCGCTACAGGTATCACTATTATTATTATAGGAATGAGCAGGAGACATTATCTCCATAGTGATATCGTTAAGTCACACACAATTCGGTTGTCCCTTTGAACCTAGATCTTGGGATCTCCAGTCAGCTAGGTTGGGTTGCCATTATGGCGACTTTTCATTCATAGGCTTTAAGCCCATTCCCCTCGATGAACGATTTACTTGCTCTCTCGCTAAACCTTTGGTAAAGGGATCCGCAATGTTATCCATGGACTTTATGTACTCAATAGTCATAATGCCATTAGAGAGCAGTTGTCTCACGGTATTATGTCTCCGACGAATATGTTGAGACTTACCGTTATATATGTGATTCTGCACCCTTCCAATTGCTGATTGACTATCGCAGTGAATGCAGATAGGAGGCACAGGTTTTGACCACATTGGAATATCTTCTAGGAATTGATGAAGCCATTCAGCTTCTTCGCCAGCTTTATCCAGTGCAATGAACTCAGATTCCATAGTGGATCTAGCAATGCAAGTTTGTTTTGAAGATTTCCATGATACCGCTGCACCACCAAGCGTGAATAGATATCCACTTGTGGATTTTGAATCAGTGGTATCTGATATCCAGTTGGCATCACAGTAGCCTTCAAGTACTGCTGGGTATCTCGAGTAATGTAATCCATAGTTTTGGGTGTATTTTAAATATCTTAAAACCTTGACTATGGCATTCCAATGGTCTGATCCTGGGTTACTTGTGTATCTACTCAATTTACTAACAGCATATGCAATGTCAGGACGAGTGCAATTCATGACATACATTAGGCTCCCAATTATTTGCGCATATTCGCGTTGGGATATGCTTTTTCCAGTATTTTTTGATAGATGGATGCTAATATCTATAGGTGTTCTCGCTGGACTGCTATTATCTTGATTATATTTCTGGAGTATTTTCTCAATATAGTGCGATTGAGATAATATCAGTCCATCCGATGATTTAGAAATTTTAATTCCTAGTATGACATCGGCAACACCCATATCTTTCATATCAAACTTATTGTTTAACATTCTCTTGGTATTTTGAATGATTCCATCATTACTACCCATAATCAGCAAATCATCAACATATAAGCAAATAATGACACAGCCATTGTTAGTGCTCTTGACATATACACACTTGTCACATTCATTGATCTTAAACCCATTTGACATCATCAAACTGTCAAATTTTTCATGCCATTGCTTAGGTGCTTGTTTTAATCCATATAGAGATTTGACAAGTCGACAAACTTTCTTGGTTTGTCCTGGAGCATTAAACCCTTCGGGTTGTTCCATATATATTTCCTCATCTAATTCACCATTTAAGAAAGCGGTCTTTACATCCATTTGATGTATCTCGAAATTGTGTATCGCAGCAATTGCAATTAACATTCGAATGGATGTTATCCTCGTAACTGGTGAATAAGTGTCGAAATAATCCAAGCCTTCTTTTTGTCTGTACCCTTTAACAACAAGCCTGGCTTTGTATTTTTCAATTGATCCATCTGCTTTCATCTTTCTCTTGAATATCCACTTGCACCCAAGAGTTTTGCAACCTTGTGGAAGATCCACTAGTTCCCACGTATGATTTTGCAAAATGGATTCAATTTCACTGTTTATTGCCTCTTTCCAATATGGTGCCTCGGGACAAGACACCGCTGCTTTAAAGCTTTGAGGCTCATCTTCTAACAGAAATGTTAGAAAATCTGAACCAAACATTTTTGATGTTCTAGCCCTCTTACTCCGTCTAGGTTCATCAATCTCTTGTTGGTTTGGATGACTGCTATTAGCAGTATCTTGAGTTCGTTTAAGAGAACTCGATTCCTGTGAGGGTTTATTAGGAAATACATGTTCAAAGAACGATGCATTCCTTGACTCAATAATAGTGTTAGGATGCATATCAGGAATCTCAGATTTGTGAATTATAAATCGATACGCACTGCTATTATGAGCATACCCAATGAAAACACAGTCAACTGTCTTTGGTCCTATTTTAACCTTTTTAGGTGTAGGAACCGCCACTTTAGCCAAACACCCCCACACTTTCAAGTATTTGTAAGTAGGCATTCTGCCTTTCCACAACTCGTAAGGGGTCTTATTGGTTTTCTTTTGAGGCATTCGGTTAAGAATATAATTTGCGGAGAGTATAGCATCCCCCTAAAAATTTTGAGGTAATCCAGAACTTATTAACATAGCATTCATCATTTCTTTTAAAGTTCTGTTTTTCCTTTCAGCAATACCATTTTGCTGAGGTGAATAAGGAGCGGTAGTTTGGTGTATAATACCATGCTGTGAACAAAATTCACCAAAAGGTGATTCGTATTCACCTCCTCTATCGCTTCTTATCACCTTGATTTTCTTCTCAAGTTGATTCTCAACCTCATTCTTGTAATGTTTGAACATTTCCAATGCCTCATCTTTACTTCTCAGTAAGTAAACATAACAGTATCTTGTGCAATCATTAATGAATGTAAGAAAATATTTCTTACCACCTTTAGTTTGAACAAACTTGAGGTCACATATATCAGAATGAATTAACTGAAGAGGTTCAGAAGTTCGTTCAATTGAATGAAAAGAAGTTCTAGTGAGTTTAGCTTCGACACATGTTTCACATTTAATATTTGAATCAAAACTGCATTTAGGCAAACATTCCATATTAACTAATCTACGCAATGCATCATAGTTAACATGACCTAATCTACCATGCCACACATTGGAAGACTCAAGCATATAAGCAGAAGAGTTTTTCTTATTAGGGACAATGGTCATTACATTCATTTTAAAGAGCCCATCGCTCATGTACCCTTTGCCCACGTACATCCCAGACTTAGTGAGGACAAACTTATCCGCCTCAAATATAAGTTTGAAACCCTTCTTACTCAGTAGTGAGCCTGATACCAGATTCTTACGAATATCAGGTACATGCAGCACATTGTTGAGGGTGAGTTCCTTTCCAGAAGTCATTTTCAATACCACCTGTCCCTGGCCTTCAACCTTAGAAGAAGCAGAGTTGTCCATGAAGAGTTGTTCTCCGTTTGTAGCTTGATAAGTGGAGAACATATCTTTATTGGAGCAAACATGTCGAGTGGCCCCAGTGTCCACCCACCATTCTCTGGTGTTGCCAACCAGATTGACTTCTGAGACCACAGCAGAAAGACTCACTAAGAGACATTCCTTCTGCATGAATTTCATGGAGAATGACTTGAAGTTCCTGAACTTGATTGATTACTGCCTTGGAATCACTCATCTTGTAGTCAAGGAATCTGCCAACAACGAATTTCTTCATTCCGGCATCTTCAGTTTTGTACTTTTTATCAAGAGAATCCCACAATTCCTTAGCACTTTTCAATGAACAATACACATTATATAATGTGTTATCTAGTCCATTGAGAATATAGTTTCGACAGAGGAAGTCAGCATGCTTCCAAGCATCTACAGCAGCAACTACTTGCTTGTCTGTCTCATCTTCTTTTAAAGCAGGAGCTTCTTCATGGAGGAACCTAGCCAAGTTCAAGGTAGTGAGATAGAACAACATTTTCTGTTGCCATCTCTTAAACTAAGTACCATTGAACTTCTCAGGTTTCTCCCCATGGTTCACCAAAACAGGGCCAGGGGTTGTAACTGGAGTATTCTTCTCAATACCCATAACTGTATAACAGAACAGACTTTACTTAAAATACAGCATAGAGAATTATGCAGGAATTGAAAGTAATAGAACTGTAAACAGTAACTCAGACTTACTGATTACGTTCAGAGGAAAAAAAAAATACAGAACACTGTTTACAGTAACTCAGACTTACTGATTACTTTTAGTAAAGGCACAGAACAGACTAGAGTTCTGCTAAGTTTTGCATGAAGAGAGAGCCTCAGTTTCACAATACTGGTTTCATACAAAGAAGAAGTAGAAACCAGTAGAAAACTGACAGAAACCGAAATCAGTAATACTGAATTAAACTGATGGTGTACTCAGAATTGAGACAGAAGAAGATTTGTCTTAAGATTGTTGGTCCGAGTACACAATGAAAACATTCAGTATTAGGATTACAGATCCTCTCAACAGTGAATCAAACTAAGTATAAAAACAGAGTTACAGAAAGTAATCTTTGAATTGAAATTCTCTTACTGTTTGAAGGCAGAATAACAGTACTTCGTTGTTGTCTTTTACGAAACTCAGAAATTCGCAGTAGAAGGCAGTTCAAGGCTAGTGTTTAAAACTATGTCCTTAAGACAAATTTCGCCCCTGCAATGGTGCTAACAGGCTTCAGTGGCTTCTGTCTCCCAGGATACAATGATCAACACACAGTAGCAGCACTGCAAAACTGTATGACTGTTTGAACCAGAGTGCAACAGCAGGACTCTCTCTTGACTGACAATGCAGACTCGAATTGATGCAACAATTGCAGTGATTTGGATGATTGAGAAAGGGAAGACAATATGCATATTTATAGCCTGCTTCAGGTCTCTTCAATGGGGCTGCATCTGTTCAGAACAGTGACTGTTCAGTGAACAGATGCATCTGTTCTTTGGACACACCTCTTGGGCTGGCTGGACACACCCTTTCATTTGCGAATGGGCACTTGGACACACCATTTGAAAAAGAAACGCGCGTGTGTGTGTTGTTTGGTGGTGACCCAACAAGGATCTATGTCCTCCCTCCTCCACAAAAGTGGGATGCCCCTTGGGGCTCATTTTATACAACCAATGTATGTATATTTATACCCAAAGAGTCTTTTGCTCCCAAGCGATGTGGGAAGCAAGTTCACCACTTCCTTTCCATGTTTAACATGTTCAAGTAGTGGTGTTTAGGAGGCAATTTCTCATTCACTCCTTAATGGATTAGAGCAACCCAATACATGTCATTAGTCTACTCATGGAGTAGATTACATTCCCATGTATTCTCACCTAAAACTATAAGTGGGTCCCACTTTTAGTTTGGCCCAAAGATAGCCTAAAGGTGGGTTCTCTTAGCCATTTTTCCAACACAAACATCATGCCACAAGTTGATGAGATGCCCATTCCCAGGCTGCCACTTGCTGCCTAGCTTAATGATGGGGGATAGCTTTCTAATCTTTTCTCAAATACAGGAACTGCAAACGGGTTGAAATCACACCAAACAGAATTTGATTTAAAATATCTCTTTCTAAAGCAGTAGGCCCAAGTAGTTGAGGAAGTAGAAGCTTGCCAACCAAGCTTTAGAAAGAAAGCTTCATTCATTTCTTTGATTCTCCTTAAACCCAGGCCTCCCTCATTCTTTGGAAGGCAGACCGAGGCCCATTTAACGAAATTCTTTCTTTTAGGAAGGAGTGCCCTGACCATAGGAAGTTACGCATAATCTTTTCCATATTAGCCGTAACCAAAGCAGGAAGAGGAAGCACCATAGCTGAGTGGATATAGAGGCTAGCCAATACAAGTTCGACGAGGATGAGACGACTAGCGAAAGACAAAGTTCTCACCCTCCATCCAGCGAGTCTAGAATGGAAAAGATCAAGCAGGGGAGCTAAATGGCGTTTTTTGGGCTGCCCAAAAACAAGAGGGACTCCAAGATATTTAAATTGGTTACCAGCAACAGGAATATTAAGGATGGAAGCTATCATGTTTTTTTTCCTTGGGCAGGCTTTGCCTATGTGAAGCTGACTTTTTTGCATGTCGAAGATCTGCCCAGCCAAGTTTTGGTACTTGAAAAGCAGATTTTTTATGGCTAAAAGGCTAGGCTTGGAAGCTCTTAACAAACAGCAAAATGTCATCTGCATATAGTAAATGACATGGGGTGTAAGAGATTAGAGAGACAGGGAAAATGACTCCTTTAGACTGGAGATTTTGAAGATGTTCTTCAGCTAAAATGAAGAGATAAGGTGATAATGGGTCACTTGTCTCAAGCCACAAGAAGCTTCAAAAAACCCTTGAGGGATTCTATTCACAAGCACAGACCCACGAGTTGTACACACACACTTTTATGAGAGAAATCCAAGCTCTATCGAATTTAAAGAATTTAAGGGTGGAGAAGTGATATTCCCAGTTGAACTTATCAAATGCCTTGGTAATGTCAAGCTTCAAACAATTGGGCCCTCCACGAATCCTTTGTTGAAGGCTGCTTGGTGGCCAGAGATAAGAGAAGGAAGGACGAGAGACAGCCTTGTGGCCAGAGATAAGAGAAGGAAGGACGAGAGACAGCCTTGTGGCCATGATTTTTGAAATGATTTTGTAGGTGAAGTTTAGCAAACTAATTGGTCTGAAATCAACAAAGGAAGAAGGAGAATAGTTTTTTTGGAATGAGGGCTATGAAATATGCATTCAGCGGTTTGTGGATTTTCCCAGATTTAAAAAAGTGTTGGACCGCTTGGATCAATGACATTATCTTGGATTGAATGATAAATTGTGTATCCAAGCTAGCAAAATCGTGCAGAAGCCACATTGACAAAGTTGCTGAGTTAATTTTTGTGGTCTTTTTTCAGTACATTTGGACAACACAAAAGTAGATGGGCTTAAAATTATATTGTGAATTGCTAGTTGAATATTGGGGTTTTCTATTTATATTTGAGGCTAATTTCCATTGATTTCAAGACAATTGCAGATGTGCCGATCAAAGTAGTTCATTGCTTGTAGTTTGGTTCTAACCCAAACCACAAAATTGCAGTGAGGAGATTTTCATTTGAAAGGCAGTCTTCTCTCATCTTTTTCAAGAGTGATTAAGAGAACTGCAGAATGATGCGAACAGGCCCAAGTCTCTTACAAATTGCACTTGCGGAGGAATATTTCAATTGTTTAACCATCTATTTGATAGCTTCGGATCTGATCCCTAACAACATCGAAAGGCCAATAAATTACCTCTATTCCATTTATTGGCCAATGGGCCCCACAACACACACAACTTGTGCTCTTTTTAGAAAAGTTGTAGCATGTCCAAACTTGGAAACACCCCCAATGAGTCCGAGTCCTTTGATGATAGGATCATTGAGACATCATAAATGAAGTTCTTGCTGCCATCAAATTGATTTTGTCTTAAACACATGATAAAATCGAAAAAATTGGAAAATAGAAAAAGAAAAAAAGAGAAATTATATTTTCATGTGATCAAATTGAGGTTGATCAAATCTCAACCTAACTAATGATTATGATCCAAAGAGAAAAAAATAGTAATCTAACAAAATGATTATGACACAAGAAAAATAAATTGTATTGAAAAGCCATAAAAATCTTAAGAAATACGAACTAAGTACGAAAAAAAAAAAAAACTACCTTGTAGAGAAAAGAAAAAATTAAGTTATAAAGGAGAACCATCCATTAAGATCTAAAAAAAAAATTTCCATTTTTTTCATAATAGAAATGTGTGGGGCACCTACCATTACATGATGGAAACATTCTACTTCTTGCCTCTATTTCTCTTAATGCGTTTTGAAACAAAGATTTAGACATATAAGACTGTTTGGATGGAACACTTGATATGTCTGTTTGAACCAAACATTAGACCAAAAAGGTCTATTTCATATGGGCACAAAACTGATGTTTTTTTATAGACCAAAACATCTTAAGTGGGATAGACCTCGGGCCTGTTTGGCAAATCTGATCTGTTTGAAATTGATCTGGCTCAAATAGTCTGTGTGAAATTGATCTATTTCAAATAGACTCCTTTATAAATAGACCGTTTTATAACACATGCAGTATACCTACTTCAAATAAAGCTATTTTATAAAACTTGTTTGGTAAACATACAAAGAAGAGCTTATTACAGGGCATTTCTTGTCTTTTCAAAAAAAAGTAAATTTATGATAGAGATTCAATATGACATCCATTATAAATTATATTTAAATTCAAACGGGCCATGTAAAATTCATAAATTGAATTTTAGGTGACAAAACTTCCAATATGAAAACCCTGTTTGAAAAAATGCAATAATGAAGGTTCTGAAAGCAATATGAAACTAATGTCCACACAAATATATATACTGGCAACATTGTGTAAAGGATAAAATGTCAAAAGATGCATACAACTATGGGCAAGGAAATGCCAGTGCTTCAATGATTACTGCCAAAATTTTCAGGATTGGAATGCCTTTCCCCACGAATCACTGCCAAAAGACATATGGAAGAGGACCATGACCAATTGCATGTTTAAATCCAACGACTGACTATTGCTCAGGGAGTGTTGATATTCAGGAAAACCCACTTGGCATGAGGGAGATTGCTATCCAAGTATTTGCCTCAGACTAAAGTGAGCCCCATGGTTAAGATCTGATGCAAGTGCAGATTTTTCCTTTGCTCTTGATAGAGAGAAGTACCTTGTGGCACTTGATAGAGGAATGGAGAAGAGGTGGAGGAAGGAAGAAGACACGCAGCTAGGGTTTTCTGCAAATGGATGGAGAGCATTCTTTGTTGCAAAAGAGAAGCGTGGGTAAACTTGTAAATCCCATAAAAATAAGAGGGCAGACTTGTCCAAAAAACGTGACAAATGGGCTACCCGCTTCAAACATTTTCATCTGTCCAAAAAAGCATCGTTGCTGCAATGAAAAATCTGGCAATCCATTTTTATTTTTATTTTTAATTATCCATAGATCTAAATAATAATTTGAATCGTTGAAAGTCTCCATCATGATCATCATAACGGTTATGGGACCAAATTTGAGCGGTTAATTCTTCACGAACCATGAGATAATCATGGAGAAACGTGACCCATTAGATTTGAATATCTGGAGTTTGTGGGGGCCATGTTCAAGATCTGAACGGTTGAACCTCTTTAGAAGGGTTAGAATGACTTGCAGTCCAAATTTCATACATTCATTCCTTCTGGATCTCAAGGAATCATTAAAAATATGTTACTCGTTGACTGTATTGATATGTTGATGGCTGGGTTTTGACATGATAATACTCAGTTTGTTTTTTCTCTTTTTTTTTGTTTTAATTGTGGACCACTTATATAGGATCTGAACCGGTGGATAACTTAAGAGCTTCAAATACAAATATAATGTCAAATTTGAGCAATCGATCTAACACGAATCTTAAGATATTTTTGAAGAATCCAGAACATTATATCTATATTCATGGACTTCTATGGGCTCCTAAATCATGATCTAAACCGTTGATCCTCTTTGGAAGGATGATAGCAGCTAGGGAATGAAATTTCTCTTCGTAATTCATCATAGATCTCAAGAAAATCGAGAAAAACTGTGACCCATTTGATTAATAAAAAAAGTTTATTTCAAGCCAGCCATTTCTCATGCCAAACACTCAATTTTCAGCATATCTATTTCTGTAGATCTATTCCATACAGGTCTATTCCATGCAAATCTGTCTCATACAAATAAGATTTGTCAAACTTGGCCTAAGACCGAGGAAAGATAAGATTCCCCAATACCTTAAATAAATATGTAAGACCCCGACCCGCTTTAACGTGATTAATGCCTAATTAATCTTAATTAGGTGCCTAATGTGTGTTTTGGATGGTTTTGTGATGGAATAAGTAGATTAGTGGAGTGTTGAACCAACTTAGATAGACTTTTGACATTTTATTTTGGGCCACATATGTGTTACCAAAGTTTAATGGGTTTAAGTGCATTTCATAAGCATTTTATTAGCATTAATCTTCATGTTTGGACCTAACTCAATTGGACCCAACCCATTTGAGCCCATTTCCAAGCCCAATACAACCCCAAGCCCTTTTCCCAAATTTCATTCAAGAAATGGACTTGCATGCAAAGTCCAACCAAATTATATATATTAAAGCAAAGGGGGAGGTGGGCTGTAGGGGTGCCACCTCATCCCTAAAAAGTCTCTCCTTTCAAAGAAATATGCTAAAAAAACCCACATTATTTTAAGGTGCCATCTCACTTTGGGCTACTCTTTCTCTCCTAACTACTCTTTCTCTCCTAAAACCTCTCTCATAAGAGATTTTTTTGAATTTTTGAATTTGAGTCTTATTTCTTGCCATTATCCAAACTTTTCTTTAGATCTTCAATCATCAATGGGTCCCATGTTAAATATGTTTTGTGGGCCCTACCGATGAATGAAATCCAAGTTGTTGCTCATTTACCTTCTTTTCAATTTTTTTCCTCAAATGGATGGTTCCAGTAGTGGGCACCAGTTCGTATTAAATATATTTCAAGATTGGACTCCCATATTGAATGAAATCCCAATGGCCTTCTCTTAACCCTTTTTTTCTAAGAGTGGGCCCCACTGATGGAGGGAGGCAAGGCTGTTGGCCGTTGTCTGGTTTCTTAATGGATGCAAATCAATTAATGGGCCCCGCACATTTAACTTATTTCTACAGTGGACCCACTTATGGATTAAATAGCTCATTTACTTTCCTTTCAGTTTTTTTCCCCAAATGGATGGTTCCTATAGTGGGCACCAGTTCGTATTAAATATATTTCAAGATTGGACTCCAGTATTGTATGAAATCTCAATGGCGTTCTCTTAACCCCTTTTTTCCAAGAGTGGGCCCCACCGATGGAGGGAGGCAAGCCTCGTTGTCTGGTTTCTTAATGGATGCAAATCAATTAGTGGGCCCCACACATTTAAATTATTTCTGCAGTGGGACCCACTCATGGATTATGCATAGATATTAGTTTTCTAGGTCAATATGTATCCGTAGTGGGCAATCAGACTGGGTTGGTATCATACGCAAGCTTAATTTCTTTGATAATTGTTAGGATGTCATTTGTGTGCACATGAATTAGAACTATTAGAAACATACTATGATGACTCATATCTATATCCACGTACACTCATCCCATGCAATGTACATCTTTTATGTTTTTTTTTCTTCTCTCACACTTGTTCGCCCCCCTCTCTTTCAATTTTTTTTCTTATACTATCAATCAACTGTGGGGGCCAATTGTTCCATCACCATAAATCCAGATGTGGTGTGTGGCCCATTGAGGATGAAATTATTTGATTTTCATTTTTTTTCTTCTTATCTTCCCTTTTTTCTTCTTTGGATGCAGAGACATCAGTGGGTCCCACACGTTAAAAACATTTCAAGGGTAGCCCCCACTGATGGATCAAACACGTTAATCTTTTTATCCCTTTCTTTTGGTTCTTTTTAGTAGATGTAGATCCATCCGATTTGTTTTCTTTTCTTATCTTTTCAATCATCAATGGTATAATATACCCATAAATGAGATGGTCGTAATGGTCAATGCCTTTAAATTCAAGGGGTCATCGTGTTATGTAAATTTACTTTATTTTATATTTATTTTCATACATAGAAACTTTTTTATTATTCAAAGATAATAAAAAAATCTTATTTTATATTTATTTTATCTTAACAATATTTCAAAAGAATTCTTAAATTTTAATATATTTTGATTTTTTGCCCGGGCTTAGCACGGGCGTTTGTTGCTAGTTATCTCTTTAAAACCCTACCCAACCGATCACCTCTTCTATTTCTTCTCCTTCATTTTCATTTCAGTTGAGGAAGATCCTTATTCTCTCCTTCTCCTTCCAATTTCATATCAATTGCTAGAATCACCATTAAAGGAGCTTGCATGTGGGAGTTTTGTTTGCTAGTCATCATCTTGCACCACATCTTTTCCCCATTTCACAGTCAATCACTCCATTGGTAAGCATCCATCCTCTCCAAACCATCTTCATGTCCCTCATCTCCACACCCATTTTCTTGGTAAGCCTCTTCTCTCTAAGGTATTTTTCCTTGATTAGTAATAGTGATTTGAAGCCAATTAGCTTACATGCATGTTAATTCCTTTTCATTCCTTGCATTCACCATTGTAGGAGCTGAGGTGAACTTGTTAAATTGGGGTTTTGACTCAATTGAGTTTAAGAGAAGGATTAGAGTGGAAAGCACCAAAAAGAGGCAAGTAATGAGCAATTCTAGATCTATGCATGCTAATCATTCATTGATTGAAAATTATAATCAATTGTATGTCAATTTCAGCCTTTCTGAGATATATTTTTGGAATTGGTTCTTTTGAATAGATTAACAAAGAATGATTTGGATGTGTGGAAAAGAATTGGACCATTGGAGCAAAGGGGGGCTCAAATTGGTCCTAAAATGGTCTTTGAAATGTCTTAGAAGTAGTGGGAATCTTAGAAGTAGTGGGAAAGGACCTAGAATGAATTGGAGTTGGAACTCCTTCAAACAGAATAATGACAGATTCTATTCGAAGGATTCTGCCAGAATTTGGTCAACCGAATTCTGACGGACAAGTAACTTTTTAAAAGGCCGTAACTTTTGATTTTTATGTCGGATTTCGGAGTTCCACATATCGTTGGAAAGCTCTTGGAATAAAAAATCTAATGATCTATATATCCTTATAATCATAGATTAGAATAGATAGTGAAAATGTGGATAAATGACCATGCCTTGTCTCTTTTGGAAAATGGGAGTTAAACCTAATGGGGCACCTAAGTTGGAAACCACGGACCATTAAGGGAGTTAATTTCACTTCAAAAGGCCTAAACTCTCCATAATCAATCCATGTGGATGATTGTGATATAAATACTAAACTAAACCAATGAGGTTTTTAGGGTGTAAAGGATTGACCTTGTAGGTCCATAGAATGGTACCCATCACCGATTGACATAGTCAAATGGAAAGTATAACACATGAGAATCTTGGGCTGAAATTATCTCACGTGCTTATCCGTCTCGTCTAGAACTTCACCATGGGTGTTGATTTAGAGGAATTCAATGTAACTCACACATACACAATGTGACATCAAGAAAATGTAGCACGTGCATCGAATTATCTAAAGCTACATCGAAATGGACGGTTAGAGACGACGGGTAATTAGATTAGAGTTGGCTAGTAAATTTTCTTGATTTCATTAATTTATTTACATTTGCTTATTGAGATTAATTTATTATTGCCCTCAAATATTCAACTGATTATTATATTGCATTATTCGTATTATTTCACAAATTGTATTACAATTGTCTTATAAATGTTATCATTCTTTGATGTGTTATTTGAAGGGAGTAAGTTCGTGTTTTGATTTGATTAGAAATGATTTGAGACTATAAAATGAAATATTGGATTCGATTAGAAATGATTCGATTCGTAAAGTCTTACTCCAGTTTATTATTATTCGATTCGAATGGTTCGGCACTACTTAGCTTCGACCTTGTGATACCCGACGGGGTTACAATTTGGTTTAGTTAATTATTCGAGACTAGTGCAGTATGTCATCTGGAGTATCGGAACTTCATAATCGGATTGACAGTCAGCCTTTGGCAGGGACGCTAGTGACATCCCAACTAGATTCGCTCTCTATCGAAGAGGATGAGCAAATGTAGTAACCAACTTGAAAGTGAGTATTTGATTCTTTCCATCTACTAGCATGTTACCTGTTGTATTAAATTATCAGTCCCCAAGCTTGGATAAAGGAGGATGGTTAACATCAGGTTCATACTCCAGGCCATATATATGGTAATGTAGAAAAAAAATTAAAAATTGATTTTCTTCTCTTCAAGGTCTGTACCTAACTTGGTCCACGAGAGTTGGGTAATTACCTAAGCAGTGCAGGACCTCCAAGGCTTTGGCCCAGCCTGCATATGTTGAGATTAGAGCTTGGACAACCCTTATTGTGACCCTTTGATAGCCCTACCTACTCTCTATTTAATGATTTAGCAACTCCTAAATTTCTTGCCTTTCATGCATAGGTAGGAAAATGGGTTTTACATATGTAAATATTATTTTTGCTGGTTTTTCATATATAAGCCTTATACATGTGATTCATTTTATCATGTTTGCCTATAAATGTCATTTTCACACCTTTTACATTTGTGATTCATTTATAATGTTTGTTCTGATTACCAATATAAATGTATGAAACTTTGTATAATCGTATTAAAATAAATATAAATATTTAATCTAGGGCCCCGCTCCGATACATATACCTCGTCTGGAAAGCTCCATACGAGGTAGCTGGATGCGTCCCACCTAAGGCCCTATTGATCATCAAACCAAGGGAGATGGAAAGATCCACTCATGATGGACCCAACTATCAAATTTGGGGTCAATCTCATGCCTTTAACTCCTGGATTCGTGGCCCACAAGTTTAGTAGTTTTCTATTTTAAACAAATTGTCCCTCAATCCAATGGTCTAGTCTATTCAAATGGGTGCAAACCCTAAATCAGTGACTATCATTAAGGGTCTCTATTTGTGGTTGGTTTGGTTTGGTGATAGGTGGGGCCCAATATGCTACCTTGTATAGATTACTCCCTACTAGGTGTGTCTACATGAGCAAATGCTCTTAACCTATATCACATGAAAATGAGAAAAAATAATGGGATCTAGAAAGAAAGATTTTGCTCGCTTGGTGCATGCCTTTCCGTACCGGAGATATTGTTTTTCCGCTACTAGTGGTTTTTTTTTTTTTTTTTATAATAATTTCTTATGCAAGTGGCTGGAGTACGCACATAAAGCAAACACGTACAGAAGCAAAAACTAAAAATAAAAAGGAAAAATCCTAGGATCCTAGTTCGAAGGAAATCTTAAGCTTAAAGTGTCTGAACCAGAAAGAAAGAATGCAAAGGCAAATAAGAGATGCAAAGAATGCAATGAGATGGAATGCAAATGCAAAAGAGAGATGTAACCGGAGAGTGTAATGCAAAAGCGCTTAACACTTTCATGAGAATGGCCCAAAGTAATCAAGATGGGACACAAGTAGTTCTATTGTGATTCTCCATCACTCCATTTATTCATCAATCAATTTCCCATACTTCTCACATTTTCAATTAAATGACAAAACCATGCACTGAGGCCAAATTAAGGAATACTAATACATGAATCATGGGGTAAATCAAAGAACAAGACATGCATGATGTATATAGGTCGTGCTTGCAAAACCAATTACAATCTAAAGAATTATAAGCATGCAATTAGAGAAAAACATGAAATAGAAGCTAGAAGACTTGAAATAGTTGGCATGCACAACATCAATCCAAGTCAATCACTTACCTTACCCTCCAGAGTTTCAAGATTACTCACTATTGTCGGATGTAATTTCCAGACCTTAGGCAAGACTTAATCACTCTATTCCAATGAAAGACTTTGTAAATTCTAACTTGAAGAAGGAACCTAAAATGACGTAGTTATTCCTAAAATGTGCATGCTATAGATTTGGCTTTCCAATCTCAAACTATTAGCCTAAGGTTGTCTAAATGGGGGCAAAAGTGAGGCATAAATAGCAAGGATACTAATTTCTTATCTCAAGGGTACCAAAATGAGTGTTGATAGTATGCATATTGTCTAACCACGTAAAAATTTGTTGTATTATTCTTTTGATTCTTTGGTTAGACCTGTGCTTGTACATTGTGTGGTTTGTGTGTTGATCATAAGTTCCTCATTGTGCTACAACAAATCTTTTTTTGTGAAAATAGCCTCATTTACCCACCATTTTCATACCTCACACGAACAGACACGATGATGCGTAAATAGTGTGCATGTTAAATATTTATAAATATGCAAATGAGTGTAACCAAATGACCCTTATATAGTGTTTAAAAATGTAAGAGATGACTCTATTGAGCAATAGATTTTATGGATGTTATCTTCTTTAGGGCATGGAACGAATTATAGAAGTTTGATTTTTTTATATCTTTTCCTCATATATTTAAGTTTTCTTATTTTCATTTTTTATATATACTCCCTAAGGTTTCTAGGATTTAGAAATAGGCCCATTTGGTTTCAATATTTAGTGATATATCCATGCTTCATCATTTGATACCTTTCATATCCCAAAATTAGTAATCTTCACGATAATGAGCAACCATTATGATTTTTATGCTGATTTTTTTTATAAAAATGACAACTTACTCTTACTGTAAGTAATATTGTATATTTTCTTAAAAATCAATAATAAAAGAAAATGGTGAAGGAGAATAAATGGGTGAGAAAATAATGAGGAAAATAATGAGAGAGTTGATGATGGGTAACTCTCTCTTATAACTATCCAACCATTCTTTTTCTCACAACTCTCCAATGCTATTTCTCACATAACTCTCACTCATAACTTCCTCTCCCTCATAACTCTCTCTAATGACTCATTTTCTCCCAAAACTCTATATAAAGCCTATAATATCAAGAATTTGGAAATTATATACATACTATTATTCTTAGATACAACTCCCTCTCAAATATTTATTTTCAAGAAAAGTATTTCTGGTTTTATTTCCTTTTCGGTAAATCCATATTCCTATCTCTTGCATTGTTGAAAAAAATTGGCCGAACCAATTCGTATTGGCCGATACCGAACCGATAATTTGATAATAATCGGTCTCGACCGACCATTTCAATTTATTGGACAATGGCCCTAAAACCCTTATTTTCATTTTTCTCATATTCTTCCCCATTTCAACTCATTTCCTCCAAACACTAGTTGCTCCTCTTCCTTCTTAGCACTTTGAATACCTCTCAAGCCATCAACAAAACCTTTTTTGTGAATTTAGTAAGGAAAAACCACATACAATTCTACCAAAGTTAGTATTTTGTATTTTTTTAGATTTGTTGAGAAATACGTTAGAAATGATGATTGCATGCCCTTTTTTTTGCCATAGATCCACACATTTAGATTCTAGAACTATATATTGAAGGTTTTTAAAATGGGTTACTTCTTATGGTTATATTTTATAAAATCTGTGATATTCTAACTTAGTTTGGTGTATATATATATATCTAAATCTATTTAATTGTAAACAAAATTTATGTAATTTCAAATAAGACAACAATACCGGATGTCATGACTTAGGGGGGCCGATAATTTGATTTATGGTTGTTACTAATGAAAATAAATATTTTTTTTACAAATATTTTATAATATTCTGGATTTTTTGAATATTTTCTCAGAATTTTTTGGACTAAAAAAATTCATACCGCAACGACCACGAAGGACCGTGAACCGCGACCAATACCGATACAGTATTGGTTTTTGGGCCGGCCGATACCGCAACCGATACCGCCAATTTGAACCATGATATCTTATGTGCATACCCTAGATAAAATTGGGCACTCTATGCTGGGGACACATTTTTCATTACAAACCACCTGCATGTGGGGAAAATATTGTATGCAAACGACCTGCATTGGGTTATTCCTTGCACCTTACTCATTTCAGTACAAACCACCTGCATTGGGTTATTCCTTGTACCTTGCCCATTTTTATTTTGTGCTTTCTTATTTTCTCCGTTTTACCCTTATTATATTATTTATTTATTTGTCTATTTGTTTTCAAATCACACATTCTTCTCAATAAATTTCCCAACATGTAATTATTTACAGAAGATATATAGCATAGTTTTCTCCCAAGTCCCACGAGTCTCTTAATATCTCTCTTATGTACATGAAAGTCTTATCATGTGTTTTGAGACTTTCATCAATCTAACGTTGGGTTGTGGGTGGATTGGGTCAATTATAACCAATTACACATAAGGTGTTGATTGTCATTGTGATTGGTTTGGATTTAATGAGATGTGCCCTATATATATTGATAAAATGAATTTATGAAGGGTTACTCTCTTCCATCAAATATTCTCTAGTGACTGTCAATGTTACAAGATTTTGAGTGAAAAAAGTGATCTAATCAAGAACCAATAATTCATACAACTGACCAATCCATCAAAAAAAATTGTAATCTTTATAATGTTAATCTATGACCTTTATAAGAATATCATTTCTTGCTATCATTAACAATAATGGGGTTTTGCGTGTAAAAATTACCGAGTATTATACAAATGAAAGTAAAATGAGGCAAGATTTATCATACTTGGCCATAACTTGAACCCACAACGAATTTGAGTTAAGTCAAATTTTGTGTTGACACCAAAAATGTCACTTTGCCTCTTCAAGATCAAAGAAGCTACATGAAGCCGCAGCCTACCACAAACAGGCAATGCTACTTCAAAAATTAAATCTTTTCAGAATCAAACAAAAACTGCAAGATCCTTTAAAAAAGCCAAAAGAAGAGTACACATGAAGTTTCAGGCCATTTCAACATTGTTTGGCCTAACTTCACTCTTCCAGTAGCTGAACAGGAGCTCCCGGCGGCGACAGCATCAAAGACATCAAATCTTTGATAAGAGCCTGTGGATAGTCTCAAAATAGCCCCAAAAGGCTCCACGCCAAGTTTCAGGTCAAACCGACAACGTTTGACCCTACATCAACCCTCAAGCAACAAAATCAAGCCTCTCGGCGGCGAGAACCATCGAGGTCATCACTCATCAAACAGAGCACATGGGTGACTGCAAAATGCTTACAAAGGGCTATATGCGAAGTTTCAGGTCATTTCAGCAACATTTGACCAGACTTTGACTATCGGAAGCCAAATCAGGCCTCCCGGCGGCGAAACTCCCCGGGACCATGGTTTCCAAATCGGAGCTAATGGATCGTCTCAAAATGACTCCGATAAGCTCCCTGTCAAGTTTCAAGTCAATCGGACATCGGTTGACCGTACATCTTCATCGCGACAAAATCAAGTCTGCTAGCGACAGGACCCCCACGGCTTCAAAATTCAAACAAAAGCCTATGGCTGGTCGTATTTATCGCTCAACAGGCTTCACTTCAAATCTCAGGTCATTCCGACATCGTTTGACCCAATTTTGGTTTCTAACGGCAAATCGGCAGCTCTACGCGATAAAGTCTTCGGCTTTCCCGGAAAATTGAAAACTTTGCACTACAATATGCAAGGGTTCTCGTTAAGTTTTCTACATGAAAATCAGGCCAATAAATGTATGAAAATGTCAGGAAAAATATCGAATAAAAAGGAATCGGAAAAGACGGAAAGTTGGCCGAAAATCGGCGACCAAAAGGGACCAAAGTCCCCATGGTCGCTGGCGACCTTGGCCCATGGTCGCCGGCGACCCTGGGTGCATGATCGCTGGCGACCCTGGAAATCCGAGTCGCCGGATTTCCGCCGAAAACCCATTTTTTGGGTCCTTTACGCATTTCGAGATTTTCGGCCCCTGTGGTTTTCCAAAATTATGACTTTTGAGGCACCAAATCGACAATCTTCATCAACATCACGGGTCCATCTCCGAGAGTATCAAACCATCATTGATAGCATCAACATCACCAACCGGTTGACCAAGAAAACACACTTTCTGCCCGACCGATCGAGAAATCACAGGACAGGTGGCGCCGGCCCGCTATTAGCAATCAATGTCTGAAGTTGCATGGTCATCCAACATTGATCAGCATGAAGATCGATCGGCGATCAACGTAAGAATGATTCCAAAAGACGTGGCACAACCCGCGACTCTTCAAGCGACTTGGCGACCACTTAATGCTATTAATTGACCCGTTTATGGCAACTTAATGCGGTCATTAACTCGTTATTTCGGACGGCCCAATCAGAAGCGAGGAGAAAGGAGTTACAAATCAAAGGTTTCATGGCATTTAAACCACGAAACTCCTCCCATGATGGAGATTAAAGGCTATTAAAAGCCCTTAATTCTCCATCGGCCAATCAGAAGCCAAGGAAAATGAGTTACAAAATAAATGAATTAAAACTTGTAATCCTAAATGGCTACCAAAGGCCTATAAAAGGAGAGCATTCCAAGAAGAATCGGTTCAGAAAAACTGATCGAGATCCCGAAACCCAGACAGACGAGGTCTAGAAAAATCGATCGAAATCCAAGAGAAAAAAAAAAAGAGAAAACTCTACTGAAGTTTTGCATTGACCACGGCTACAAGGTGACAAAAGTCCCTTGGGGGGACCCCCCAAGGTCTTTTCCTTCTCCTGCTGTCTACATGACTTAGACGTGGCTGTTTAGCCAGTCTACTTAGCTTTTTATTGGACATAGGACCTCCTCTTGGTCTTTGTCCTCTAAAAATCTAATGTTAAACCAAGCCAAGCGAATCAAGAGCATCATCTATTCTCATCTATATGGATGATGGCGAAGTCCACACATGGCTTGCGACAATCAATCTGAACGAGTCCCTACAATCTCTTGAGAAGTTAGATTCATTTTTCTTGCTTTTCATTGTATGTTGTAATGTTTAAAGAGACAAAAAAATCACAACCATTGTCTTTCACTATTGATAAGAATTGTAAATCGGCTATAAATGCCAAAAATCGCCTTTCACGGCAAAACAAATGAAATCGCCTTTCACGGGATTCAAAAACAAACATGTCTCTTTTCTTTATATGTGCAATGAAAACTAGAAAAAAAAATTATTTTCCTTTTCTACTTGCGAAGGTGGATCTCCGGACCATCACTTACAATTTCAAGTAGAATAGAAAATCTGACACACCCACAAAAAAAAAAAAAAAAAAAGTTGATGATCGTTTTGCCTCCGACCACGGAAAGGTTGGACCAAACGGACTCTAACGTCCGCCGACCTCGGTAGCGCCGAGCGCAAATGCAGGTCCATCATTTAGAGCCCATTCCAGCTCGAATACGACCAACCCATTACAAAGCAATTCTTAGTTTAAACCCAATTCATTGTCATAGTTAATTGAAATTTGAAATGCATTTCTTGATTCATTGTATAAAACTAAATCACCCATAGAACAACTAATCCATATCAATGAACATATACATAGCATTATGGTTATAAGTACCATACACATGGAACCAATTAATGAGTTGCACAAACAAAATTATAAACATAGAACAAAATGAGCCCATTTCCCATAAAAATCTCGAGTCTCTTAGTTTTTCTTAGAGTTGATCAAAATAAAATGAATGTCCACCCATAGCAATCCACCTTAATTCCTAGCGTCAATCTCTGAGAGTAAAATCAAATGGAAAGCAATTTAGAAACATATATTATAGGAAATGTGTTACACCCCAGCCCGAACTAATCATGTTTAGTGCTAATTAATCATATTTTAGTTAATTTAGTTATACTTAGTTACTAATTATGGTAATTAGTGTTAATTAGTCCTTATAGGTTGAGTTGGTTGAGTCCTGAGTCTTAAATAGGTGAGTTGGAACGGATTTGACTCAGTTGGGTAAAGTCGAGGGCTTTTACGTAATTACTGATTTTCTCATGTTGCATCATTTGCACGCCATCTTGGAGTCATTTCGTATATCTCATCAAGCTCGTCGGTTTCCGTATTGAACTCTACTTCATTTGAGTTATCATTGACTAAGTGGGCCACCATTCGACCATTTATGAAAATACTAGAATTTGAAGGTCTTCCTTATAAAATGGGAGCTTTATCCCTTAAAACCCATCCAAACCCCATCCCAATCGATCCATTCCCTTTTGTTGGCTACAAGGCGTTCTTCTTCCTCCTTTTTCTTCATTTCTCCTTCTCTCTTCTTCAATCTCTACAAGGTTGTTGCATGTGTGTCTTGAAGCAAGGCTTGAGTCATCCTCATCTTCATCTTCTTCATCCTCTTTTACTAGTTGTGTGAAGGACCTATCTCCACCATCTCCTATTTCTTCAAATTCGAAACCCTTGCTAAAAGGTAAGCATCAAACCCTTTTGTTTGAGTTTTGAGTTGAAATAGAGTCAAGAGACTCATAGTTGACCATACATGCATATTCATTTGTTCTCCCATGTGCATTTGTGATTAGGGTTTGGTATTTTGGGGATTTTGATATTTTGAGCTATTTTGGAGTGAAGAGAGCTTGGAAAAGCTTTGTTGAGGCAAGTATAAGCTTAATTTGAAATACATATTGTCCATTCATTGATTGATTCTAGTAAACTCTATTCCTTTGATAAATGTAGCTTCTTAATGGCTTATGATTAGCTTAGTTGTTGGAGTTATTTTGATGAAGATATATGGAGTGATGAATGTGTTGTAAATGGGAGCAAGGTGGCTCATTAGTGCAGGTGGTTTGAGAGAAGAGGGTGTGAGATGGAATGAATGAGGAAGAACACATGAGAATTTCGGGAACCAGGAATTTTGGAGTGTTCGCTCGAGAGAACAAGGGTCTGCTCGAGCGAACCCTCCCAGAATGTTATTTGCTCAAGCGAACGAATGAGCAGCCCGAGCGACCACCCCTCTAGTGACGTCCACTCGAGCGGATGTGGGTCCGCTCGAGCGAACCTGAACTGCTGGATTGGGTCCCTTTTTGACCCAATTAAAGGGTGGAATATCACCCCTAGCCCATATTAACCCTCCATAATCCTCCCTAACAGATAATTATGGTGTGCACCTTGTTTCCAATAGTTGGTTAGGAATTCGAAGACCTTTAGGACCTTAAAAATGGAACCTTTAACCTCCTTCAATGGTCTAATGGAAATCATCAGTTTAACACTATGCCATGAAGGTTAGTTTAGAGATTCAACGTATTTCTCATAATAAGTGACACTCGAACAAGATAGTAGTATGTTTCCGAAACTACCTTGTATTGAACGGTGAGAGACTATGAATAATAGTTTAGAATTGGCTAGTAAAATGTCTTGATTTCCCTAAGTCTATTGCATTTCATATTGAAGTCGGATTCCCTTATTGATATCAAAGTCTAGTTAATTAATTGGTTGCATTATTAGTATCAATTATGATTTGACTATCTATTTCCAATTCGTAGTTTTAATTGTTGCACAACTGTTTCGGTATTCGTTGGAAATGTGGAATTGAGTCAGTATTCGTGTATATGTGATTACTATTTAATTCGATTATGAACAAGTGAATGTAAACTTACTCAATTTCGATTTTATTCGATTTGATCAAATCGGCACTACTTAGCTTCAACCCTGTGATACCCGACGGGATTGAACTTGGCTTAGTTATTCGAGACTACTACAGTAAGTCATCTGAGCACCAGAACTCTAAAACCAGGTAGCTAGCTAGCCTTTGGCCGGGCCGCCGGTGACATCCCAACTAGATTCGCTCTCTATTGAGAGGATGAGCTCATTGTAGTAGCCAATTTTTATGTATATTATTCATTTGATTCGTAAAGCATGAATTATTTGATTTTGGCACAATTGCCTAGTTATTAATTAATATTGACTTCTTATAATCAATTGTCATTTTATTCGCTTTGAAACATTATGTATTTCCTCTTTAAAGCCTCTACTTGCCAATTCGTCGTATTTGAGGTATTACTCTTGGTGTCACAGACGAAGGTGCAGCTCCCAGCCTTGAAGAGGCCCAAGAGGAAGAGGAGGAGACCGGGGAGGTTCCTCCAGGACTAGAGGAGTGGCCGAGCAACGGGCCAATGTAGATACTCCTCCAATGGAGAGCGCCTTGTACATTTTGAGAGCTCTACAGTTAGAGTGTGACTAGCCCCTTTTTGTGTGGGTCACACTTAGCTTCTCATTATACTTTTGTTCATACTTTTGGTTTAGTTGTGCAGGAAACTTTTATAAACCCTCTTTTGTAAAACAATATATATATATATATATATTTGTGTAATTCTTCTGTATAAACTCGAACGTTTTAATTGGACTAAATGGGGAATGATACCTTGATGTGTATGTAGTTACAACTTCCGCTATATTTTAAATGTTATTGACTGGTTCTAGTGAGCTAGACTCACGAGTGGAAAAGTTGTTATCTCCTTCATGTGTTGTATTTGACTCGAGACAGGTACAATATCACGGGAGTATGTGTGTCTCACCCCGGGGATTACCCTAGGACAGGGTGATTCGGGACTGGGATGTGACAAAATAAAATATAAAATGAGATTTTGATATAAAGAAATGGCCTTGTCAGCTTACGATAAAGATTGCTTGGAATCATTGAATCAATTAAAAGCAGAGTTATTGATAGTTGGATTCAAAATGAGATCCGGCAGGTGCAAGCTTCCCTTACACTATTTGTGATGGCAGCTTGTACAGGAGCACCCCCCTCTCTCTATATATATATAAACTTTCATAATCAATTCTCAATTGTTTAAACTTGTGAAGGGCAGCATGTGTTTATCCTCTTTTTACTTTTTTTAGGGATTTTTATGAAAAAATTTATGCTTAAATCGTGATTAAAAGGATAAGGGTACAAAAACATAAAAATGACAGATTAGCTAGGGTGCCATACATTTATTTGATAGAATTACCCTTGTGGCCATATCGTTACCCCTTTGACGATATCATCACTTATTTTATCATTTTTGTCGAATCCTACAACTCCACATCCTCAATCTTTCCTCCTCTAGATCGTTTGTCGAGGGCGTGGATCGTGAGAAAAGGTTGAGAAACCGATAGAGTAGGTGAAAACGGTGTGGGAGGGTGATGATACACTGTAATGAAGGAGACAGGGTTGGTGTTATGTGGTGGCTGTTGTGTGGGCCAATTGATGAAGGGTGATGGTATGTTCGAATGGGTTGGGTGGGTTTGAAAGGGTTAGTGAGTGTGATTTTTGGGTTTGATCCATTCTGCATTTTCTTTTTTCACTCTCCAATTGTTCTTCTTCTTCCCCCTTTCTTTATTCTTCTTTTGAGGTTTAAGATCTTGTTTGACATCATTCCAGTGTTTAATCCCTCCAACCAAGCACTTGCAACTCACCAACTCTTATTATAGCCATCCATCTACCCACACCCTCACCAAACGATCCAGATGGGGATAGATTGAAGGTGGAGTTGCGGGTTTCAATAAAAAGTGGTAAAATGGGTGACCATATCATCAAATGGGTAACAATATCACCATAGGGGTAATTTTCTCCCAAAAAATGTACCGCACCCTAATTCGTCATTTTATGATTATGTACCCTTGTTCGTTTAATCAGGGTTTAAGCATTTCAATGGGCTAAAGCTGTTGCTAAATCCCCTTAGAAGGTGACGGGTGTAGTTGTGGAGATTTTGGACCTTACTAGCTAAAAGTCTTATAGTTACATTTTCTCACATTGACTGAAGTGCTAATTAAGAAGCCGATCAAGGGGGGTGTTTTTCATCATGTTTTGTTGGTTAACGTGTTCCCTCTTTATAGTTTCATTTTTGCATTGTATTCTTCACATTTGTGCTCTTCTTTGTATTGGTCTCGACTTCACGCCTTTTTTTTTTTTTTGTCACACTGTGCCTCATCTTAGGGGCGGACCTACATTTAATGGGCTGGGGGCTCAAGCCCCTTACAAAATTGTAAAAAAAGCATATAAGGTTGTTAAGGCCCTTATGTCCCAGCCCACACTTAAAATTAATTAACCAAAGATCCCACTACCCTTTTCCAACTCCAAAAACCCACATTTTCTTGGTGTCAATCTCTTCTCTCAAAAATCCCCAAATTGAGAGAAAGTGAAACCTTCAGTCGCTCTCCGTCTTAGGTGACCATTGACGGGCATCAACGCATGACCACTGTCCTCTTTGATGTTATTTTAGATCTCATCTTTTCTTTTAAGTACTTTCGAGATCTAGAATAACATCAATTTTACATTGAGGTCTATTGAAAAAGTATAGCTTCATTTATTGTGTGAAAGTCTGAATTGATGGACATGAGAAGGGTGAAACATGTCTGATCAAATTTTGGGCAAACTTAAAATTGACAAGACCTAAGTTCAACCTGACCTAACTAATGTTCCCAATTGGCTAAAATAAGCCTAACTTGAACCCATGAATTCGTTTTGATTTTCAAGCCAAGAATTGTCAACAACGTCCAAAACCTAATTCTATCAACCTAAGTTTGAAATATGGTCGGGTTGAGCCAATGGGGTCAATTTAAGCTCAATCGAAGTTTGACAAATGTTTACGTAATGCAAGAGTGACAAAGAGTATCTCTTAATTAAATGCAATGCATTTTCTCTTTTACCTTAGTTAATGTGAACAAAGTACAATAAAATTGTGATTAACATTTTGAAGTGACTAGTGTCAGCCCTCAAACGAAAATCCTGGATCGCCCTCTTTTTCTCTATTAATAAAGTCAGTTTTTTTCAAAAAGAAAAAAAAAGGGTTTAATCATATTTTTTTTTTTTTGTAAAAATCCCCTTTTTATTATCTTTTGCTGAATCAAAATTCCAACTCATTCTCTTTGTATTTCGTAGCAATTCCTCATGCATCGGGTAAACATTCGGGTTGGACTTCGAATCCGGCCCTATTTAATATCGTATATAATAATCGTTACAACAAAATAGGAGAGAGAAAGAGTAGCCGGAGATTGGGGTCATTATAAAACTCAAAAAGGGCCGCAAAACGGTGGAATCGCTCACTCCTTGATCAAATTAGAGACCCAAACAGAGAAATCTAATCTTCGAAATGGATCAGGTTCTCTCTCTCTCTCCGACTTCTTTTCGTTTGGTTTCCATTAGATCCATCTGACCATCTTGTAAGAGTTTTTGCATTAAATATCTCTCTCTCTGATTTCGCTTCTAGCGATTTCAGTAAGATTAGGGTTTTATTATTATTTTTTTTATCTCTTTCATTACATCTATATACATATTTATTCTAAGTTGATGAAATTTGGAAGATTCAATTGTGTTTCTCTTTTTATTTCATAAGCTTTTGGTGAGGGATTCCAGATCGTGTTTTAGATATCGATGGAATCTGTTGAAATATCATGCTAGGTTAATTTTATTCTTCATCTTCATTGAATTCCGACGACCCGTAAATGATTCAATTCCATCAAGACCATTCTTCACCTGGTTGGCCGCGTCATAGATTTGGAAATTACGCAGATTAGACGAAACCTATCCATCCAAATCCCAATTGCTGAACATTTGAAAATTTCTAGCTTCCCCTCTAAATTAGTTGATTTTATTTCTTAATCTTAATTTCTATTTTTATAATTGATTTGAAGTAGGAAGTTTCTTATTTTGGGATCACTAGATCTCTATATAGTGGATTCCCCTTGTAGTCGATCATCTTATTCGAGTTTCCTCTTGCTCTCGTGTGTCGTGTCATGTGGAGTGCTTGCTGGAATGGTTTTGGAGGAGGTGGCCGGTAACCTTGCATCTGATCGCGATTATAGGTAGGTTCAGGTCCTCTTTTCATAGGATACTCCCCCGGCTTTAAAAGTGTTGCGTCTTCATGCTCAACTTTAAGGGCTTTACTAAATACCTCATCAACTCTTGTATAATCAAACATTGATAGCTACCGTCTGATGTCAGATCGCAATCAATCCTGATATCTAGTGATAGTTAGACGATCATTTGTTTTCAAGTTACAGCGAACAAAATATTCGCGAAACTTGTTTGCATATTCCGCCGCAGATAAATTGCCTTGCTGGAGAGTAAGATACTCTTGGTGCAGTGTGTGAATATAATCAGAAGAAAGAAAATTGCTTTCGAGTTTTTCTTTCATGTTAACCCATCTTGTAAGTTTTTCTTTAATGTTAACCCATCTGGTAATGCCCTGAGTGCATCAATTGAGTGGCTCAAACTACTCTGCCATATGATGCAGGACGGTATGCTCTGATACAAATTTGATGCAAGCAAGATTAAGGTCCTTGCCAACCTCTTAACAAGATTAAGATTCTTGCAAAACCTTTGCACGGCTCATGCCCAAAACGAGGAGAAGCCACTCATGATGAGTATTTAAAAAAAAAAATGAAAATAGACCTTATCTCTAGCTATTCTAATCCTTCCTACGCTAATTTAAGGAAACAAATCCTAATCAAATTCAAAATTCAAACCTTAAAAAAAATTAAAATCCAAACAATAAGGAAACTAAAATGCTAATAATAAGGAATGATAAGATATAGCTTATTTTGATTTCATGCACAAGGTGGGCCTTCCATGGGCTTGATCGTGAACTTTTGGTGGCCTCATGTCCAAAGGCTACATCATTCCCTCTTGATTGGGGAAAACTCACCCTCGAGTTTGTAGGTGGTGTTGTTTCCCTCCTGGATAAAAAACCAACGGACCATGACAAAGATATGAAGTTTCAATTCTTTTGGATCTTCCCTTCCAAAGACAAATGATAGTTTCCATTGAATAGATACCCACAGTAACAGCCCGATCTGAAATCTACTTCCATCCATCTTTTAGATTCATGTGCAACCATGCTCTGACCCTTGATTGGATAACATCTGGCTGCTTTAAATCTCCAATAACGAAATCAATTGCGTCAGATCCATCTGATGTGTTCAGTTTAGATTTGATATCGTGACATACCTGTAATGATAGATCCACTTCACCTTTGTCTTCATCTTCTAGATTGTTGGCTTCATAACCTAGTTCTTCCCTATGATCTTTTATATAATAGGATCTTATAATAGGATCTTCTGACTAAATATTCATTACATGAGCATCATCGGCTGAATGATGGTTTTCCACCGCCCCCTTAAGAATTAACGACATTCTACCGAAATATTCTTTTGCTCCATCTAGGCAACATGGATCTCTTTAAATATTGCTTGTATTCGCACATGATTCTCTTCTAACCAATCAAACAATTTGATTTTCCCAACTCGATAATCCAAACGATGGCTTTGCAGAAAGATTCCTTCAATCATCGGAAGCAAATATGTTCTTTTTATCATGTTGATGTGATCAGAAACTTACTCTGATACCAATCTGATGCAGGACGGTATGCTCTGATACCAGTTTGACGCAGGCAAGATCAAGTTCCTTGCCAACCTCTCCACAAGATTTAGGTTGCCCAAAACGAGAAACATTAATTTCCTTGGCCAATTGACTGACATGAGTATTTAAAGAAAATGAGAATGAACCTATAATCTCTAGCTAATCTAATTCCTACCCTAATTCTAAAAAACAAATCCTAATTCATAATCCAAACGTGAAATAAACTAAATTCGAACAATAAGGAGACTAAAATCTTAATAATAAGGAGTGATAAGATCTAGCTTATTTTGATTTCATGCATAAGGTGGGCCTTCCACGAGCTTGATCATGAACTTTGGCGGGCCCATTTCCAGAGGCTGCTTCACAATACCACATGTCCTTTTTTTAAAAAAAAAACTTCTGCAGAACATTTGATAACTGATTCCAATTAGTTTTACCCATATGGATTTGGCTGTTCTTTTACTTTTTGTAGAAATTAGCACATTTTTAGTTTTGTTATTGTATTGTACCTGTTTCAACTTTCTAAGCTCCATATCTTACGTGCAGAATATAGGTGAAAACTATGCCAATCCAAGGACTTGCTTTTTTCACGTTATCTTCAAGGTCAAATATTCCTTGTTCTGGCCATTTCCAACTTCGCCTTGTAGACATATTGGAGGATACTTATCATTTTTTAACCTCACATGCAGGCAGCAGCTTTGACATTCTATGTGCTATCAGCTCTTTTTGTTAGTAGCTTCGTGATCATTTTTGTGATTACTGTTCTTCTTGCTGCTCTTGACTTTTGGGTAGTCAAGAACGTCAGTGGACGGATATTAGTCGGTCTAAGATGGTGGAATGAAATAAATGAGCAAGGGGAGAGTATTTGGAAATATGAGTGCCTTGATCAAGAGGTTGGTGTTGTTTTTTTTGTTTGCATTCCTTCATGTTCTTTTTGCTTTTTTTTTACCCCGTTTTTTCTGCCCTTAACTTGCTATAGAAGTAATGATTAGAAATAAGCCAAGTCTTTGAAGTCAATTCAGACTTGGTGCTTACTTAGTTAAATGGACTCGGCTGAGTCAACTCTGACTCATTGGTGACCAAATTGGTTACAGATACTGAGATGTTAAACCATGGATGGAAATGCTGCTTTAGATTAGGGGGCACATCGTTTCTTGAGTATTGTCATTTGTTTTTTTCTTCACATAAAACATTCTTTCTTGAGTATTGTCATTTGTTTTGTCTTCACATAAAAAATGGCTTGAAGTTTTCAGGCATTTGATTTTTTTTTATAATCTTTTTGTAGTCTTTGGCTCGGATGAACAAGAAGGATTCTTGGCTCTTTTGGTGGACACTTTATCTCTCAGTAAGTGCCCTCACGGATTTGCTTCAATATGTATCAAAAGTTTTGAAATTTATAGAAATTTATAGGCATCATCAAGTTGTGCATCTGAGTAACCTTTATTCTCTTTCCATCCTGATCAACAGAGTTTACTTCAACAGAGTTTACTCTTCTTCTTTCTAATCACCCTCTACAAAAGTGAATAGTCGGTTTCCTAGATTAATTTGGTTAATATCACTGCCTTATTTTTTTCTCTTACCATCATAATCATGAAATCATGAGTTGATTATTTTTTATGCGTGCATTCTTCTTCTTCTCCTTTTTTTTTTTGTGCTACAATGGGATGACTTGAGCACACACTCTATCCCTAACCATCTGCGCTACAGCTTTGGATGATCTATCCCTAACCAGCTGCGCTACAGCGTTGGATGATGTGTGCATTCTTTGCTTGAGGAATGCTAAGGATGTTTGTCATAATTTTTATACACTATATTTTGCTGGAAAAAAAGCATAGGAATTCCTCCTTAATTTGTTTTGTGTCCATTAGTTGACCTCAAACAGTGAATGAGTTTGTTGATAATTGAAAATTTGGATATGTAATGAAAAACATTGTTTACTTTGGGATTGTTATTTGGTGGCTATTCTTTGGTCTGTATGGTTGGAAAGGAATAGTAGGATTTTTATTATAAATCCGATACTGCTGCTGGTGGGGTAATTAACGCTCAGATTAAGGTCATCTCTTGGCTGCCAGTGCCCGTCGTTTAGGAATTCCGTGGATGCCCATTTCTGAATTTTGTGGGTGTAGCGCTGTTGTGTTAGCTTCAGCTAGAGGGTAGTTCTTTTATTAGCTGTTTGTTTTTAGCCTGTGGACATGTATGATGTACCTTACCCTCTTGATTCTTTAGAAAGGAATAAGTGGTCATTACCAGAGATAGATAGAGGGAGAGACATCATTATCGAGGCCTTAATCCATCTATACTGTTTCTGCTTTGGACACTATCCACTGATTGAATTTGAGATGTCCAACTCAAACCCTCTATTTCTGCTATAGTTGCTCCAAGATTTAGAATCTGTCGCGGTGTGCAACTTTTTTCTTTTATGTGTAATGAAGCTCCTTTACATCTTTTCATTTCTTAATAAAATTCAATTTCTTTTACTACAATTTTTTTTTTCTATGACACAAGTAATTTTTAGTTTTTACCAATCCATCTTCACAATTCTCTGATTTGCTAAACTTCTACTCCATATATATATTATGCATTTGTTTTGCTAATTTGCAACATTTAAGAGCTTTCCTAGAAAGTAGCTTATAACTGATTGATTCATTCTCTAATTATATGTCATCTTGTCATTTACAAACAACACATATTATTTAACATCTCCGTGATTGTCTGCTGTTAAGTTATTCATAATTCAAAGTATATACAAGGATTACCCTAGAAAAACCCAATTTCGACTGGGAACCCAGTGGTCTTTTCACCTCTTATACTGTACAGTTTATTTGAGCAATGAATTTCAGTCACCGTTTTAAAAAATAAAAAAACCCAGTGGTCTTTTCACAAACTTCTTTAACTTTTATGGTCCCTTTCTACGTATCTTTACAACCTTGATATATTCATTGGAGTAGGTTTTCCTTATTTCAGTGGCACCCGAATTGTCCTTTTGGGCCTCTAAATCAATCAAAAACCACATGTTAAATTCCTCTTTGAACTTTTATGAGCTTTCTCAGTAGGAAAATTACATGATGCAGGTCTTTCTGGTATGAACCAAACTGTATTTCTGGATTTATTTATTTTTTTTATATTAGCTTTTGCCTCTGTGGCTCTCTTCCAACTAGTTTGCTTTAGTTTGAATCATATGCTTGTGGCAAAGTGGAAATAATAAGGGAAAATGCAAATGATGTCCTGAAAATTCTTTAGTTCATCATTGCCATGATTTAAATGGATCATGTGTATGCACATAATTGTCTACAGATGTGTGTATTAGCAAACTTGTATGAATGTATCATCATCATCAAAGCCTTATCTCTTATGTTCTTGTATGTCTACATTTATTATGTATATGCATGTCTGTCATTTTGTTTGTATGCAGTTTTATTACTTTGATGAGATTACCCTATTACCAGTTGAAAATGGATCCTAGGACAAGTGGTTACAGTGACAAGAAAATAATAATGGCCCATGCAAAAAGTAACTGTACTTTTCCTTGGGGCAGAAGAACGAAGAGCATGAGATAGCATACACTTCTTAAGGCAACATTGCATCATTTTTATTTTATTTTCTGAGCAACTTTTCTCACTTGCAGGCAGTAGCGTGGATATTCCTTGGGATATTTTCACTCATAAGGTTCCAAGCTGATTATCTTCTAGTTGTAGGAGTTTGCCTGACTCTCAGCATTGCAAATATTATTGGCTTTACTAAATGCCGCAAAGGTATGGAATCTTTTCAGTTTAATCCAGTCAGAAGGCATAGGCATATAAATTAATATAATGAGCTCTCTCTTCCATGCAATATTTTGTATCTTGCATTTGGTCTGATTGTTTTTGTGACCTACACATTTTACAACTTACATATCAAGGACATCCCATCTCAAACAACATGAAGAAACAACAACAGATTACATAACACGGGCCACCAATGCAGACATTCTATCTTGTTTAGCTAGACTATCCGCCAAAGTATTAGCTAACCTAAGCTCATAATAGAAATCCACATCTACAAGGGAAGATAACTCCTTGATTTCATTTAGAATAAACTGCAATCTCCACAGCCTGTAGTTAGAACTTAGAATGAGAAGCCCACATCACCACATTAGCCAAGTCACTTTCCACAATTACCTGCCCATAAGGAACTCGAGAATAACCAAAAATTTAAAAAATTGCCGTCACCTTTGCATCATTAGACTCCTTAACTCCCACATTCTTAGAAAACAAAAGAAAATCCTCACCTTTGAAGTTGTGAAGCTACATGCTGGTTCCCAGTTATCCCTTACGGCACCATCTACATTAAAGCTTAAAAACTCTTTTTTTCTTCTTTTTTTCCACAAGACATACAAACTCCCAATTAGATAGGATGTCAGACATATTGAAATTCTCCAACTCCTTTCTAACCAACAACCATCTCGCAATCGTCGAACTGATATCTGAAATAAGCTTAGCAGTTGAAGACGAAACACCTCTGAAGATCCTCTCATTCCTTTCCCTCTAAGTAGACCAAAGGATGGTAAAAGAAACGATTCTCCAAAGAATACGCCTACATCCATAAAATGGACCCTACCACTAGTATTGAACTTAGGAAGTACATTGTCATGCTGCAATTAATAAGAAAATATATACCAAACTTAGGAAGCAACTTAGCAATTCCAAAAAAAAAAAGATGATCAACCAAATCCTAAGCTCTCCCGCACATCACGCAAATATCTAAGATGCTCTCAGTCATCAATCCCCTCCTTTGCAGATTATCTGTTGTAGCCTGTAGACACCTTCCCTACAACCGCTATCCAACAAAAGGTCTCCACGATGCGGGAGCCAAATCCAACCAAACTAGTGCACTAGGGTTGAAAGGTTGAGGTGGCCAGAGTGGGGGTTATGATTTACATTAATTTTGCAGTACAGTTTATGACATTATTATAGAATTTGATTTTTTTTCTGCTATTGATAAAAAAAAAAAAAAAAAAAACAGAGATATGTATCTGGATCCTGAATGAGCAATTTGAGATTTTAATTGGATTTTATAGATTCGGGATCGCGAGACAGAGAGAGAGAGAGGTCCAGTTTCCATAGGCACAGTAGATAAGATGAGGGCCAGTAGAACAATCATTCAGTGTTCCTACCCTTATTGTGAAAAATACTTTAACTAGTGTAAGCTGATGGCTGTAGTTTGCAGATTAGCGTAGTGGACTCAATGTATATCCTTCTACTGCCTCATTTCATTGGCTTTCCTACTACCTTTGTTTGACTAGAATAAGCTTTTGGTTCTAGCTTGCCCATAACCTTTGCGACGTCTCTTGTGGTCCATGTATATCCTTCTATTGCCTCATTTCATTGGCTTGCCTATTACCTTCGTTTGACTAGAATAAGCTGATGGGGTTCTAGCTTGCCCATAACCTTTGCTACACCTCTCTTGCGGGGATGAGGGTATCTCACATTCTTTTTTAGACTGAGTTTTTTTTTTTTTCTTGCAAGTATGAAAGGTATCTTTACTATCTTGAACTTTTCTAGGCAATTTTTTTTTTTTTTTTAAAGATTCCTTAGACTTAATTTGTACAATCATTTCACCCTGTTCTTGCATTGCTAGGGGGGGGGGGTGGTGGTGGTAGGTGATGAGTCTATTTACATTTTATGTAACTAAAGATAATATCTTTAATTAGTTCACAACTTGGGTTTTTAATTTACAATGTCGTTTGTTTTGCTATTTTTAGATTCCATAATCCAAAATGTAGTATAAGGGGAGAGATTTATCCTATTTCCTAATCCATAGAAAAAAGGTATATCTAAATATCTTTATCTGATATTCTGACACTCGTCATCTGTGCATCAGATGCCAAGAAACAGATTCAAGCATTTGCTACCCAGAACATTGCGTCTCGCGTCACATCAACCTTACAATCGGCATTCAGTGTCGTTTGAATCTATGCAGGGAAGATGTAAACGAGGTCCCATTGCATATTCAAGATGTTGAGGATGTACCTACCTTATCATGGTTTTGGATTTGATTTGATCATTGGTCGATTGTGCCCATCAGCTTCCAGATATTTGTAGAATATATAACCAGAATTTCTTTTTGTTTCATACCAGGTAATCTCTCTTGTTGTATATGTTTGGAACTTTTAGGACATTGGATGGAAGCCACATACATGATGAGCATCTTTTGTTTATAGAAAGCTTTTGTCTTTGGATGATAAACTGCATGGGTGCTTCATCATGTGCCAGGGCCATCTCTCTATAGCATTATACCATGCACGACATGAATGCCACAGCTTATGTGGTTTTCGCCTTTCAAGTTTCTACTCTAATTTTGTAACTGTGGCTATGGCTAAGCTATTGGTGATTTTTAACATACAGGCCTTTCCGTGTTAGGAAGGCAAGATTTCTGTTTCTTTTTTCTTTTCTTTTCTTTTTCTTTTTCTTTTTCCTTTTCTTTTAATCATAAGGAAGTGTTACAGAAATCCCACAGGTACATAGGAAAATGCTCATTTGAGAAGCATCTTAAAAACTGTTGGGTACACAGGAAAATGCATAAAAGCAGATTATGAGACAAAATTATATTACCCTGTTGCTTTCAAGGGAGCACTAAAAGTAAAAACTTACGATACCACACGCCTGTTTGAAAGTGCTCCATGTTGAAACATTGAGATCATGGGATTTTATTACATTCTGCCCAATGAAAGTGAAAGCAGTGAGACTTTAAAAAAAATATATATTGGCAGTCTAAACCGCCATACAATGTTCTGAAACTGCATTTTTTCTTGTTTTCTTTTAGAACTCTCTTGTTTATACTAAAACAAAAATCTTATTTTATGCTTTTGAACTATCTTTTTCATCTCTTCTTAAGTGAAGAAACCAAGACAGCCATAAATTGATTGATCTTGGGCTGAGGCCTTGATGAGTTGGGGCGTCGTGATTGGGCCAAATTTGATTGAGCTGATTTGGGCTTGACGTGGGCTGGGACTTGCAGTCCTTGTTAGCCTGTTCTACAAGTGATCTATCTATAGGATTTTTGTGCACATTAAGGGTCCTTCTTTGCAATATGTTTAGGAGGAGTTTGGCATCTTTTTTATTCTTAAATACCTTTATTATGAGATTTTATTGTGTTGAGAATGATTGAATATATTTTTCACTTCACATAGTTTCACTTCTTGGCTGAATCACATGCCTTCTCTTGATTATATCATGATTGAATTTTTTTGGAAGCTTAATGGATGATTTGATTTCATAATCACACATAATACCACATGCATTTATAATTTTTATGAATAACCAATTCTTATACTCTAAATAACCACCTCTCATTATAAGTTTTGCATGCACAATATTACAAATGCTTTCAATATGAGCCAAACACAGAGGTCCTGGGAAGAAGAGATAGTGGGAGATAGTGGGATCATCACAATCTGTTGCACCTATTGAAACTGAATTGCAAAATTTACAAGAAACAAAAGGAAGAGAATGAAAGTTATTTGGGGTACGAGATCTCTAGATTGGTCTACTCAAATAATCAGACAAAAGTGTGCAAATAATAAAAACTATGCAGTGGAAATAAAACTCAAGCACACACTACAAGGACACTAAATTTTTAGGTGGAAAACCCTAACCGGGTATGAAACCATCGATCCAATCTGGATCAATAATCAAGCACTATGAATCTCGCAATTACAAGAAACTCAGATTTCCTCCCCAGATATCCCCTACCTAAGGACTGAAGTTACCTTGTGTCGCTTCATGCTTCAACGACTTCACACCGCTGATTGCAACAGACTCAATCCAGCACTTGACTCCTCAAATCCTTTACGCAAGAAGACAATTTTCTACAAAAGATGCAGAAGACTTTGGCTCTAGAGAACTTGTCAACACAACTCTTTAATAAATCCCTAGAAAAGAATTATCTTAATCAAATCTCTAATTCAGCACTTTGAGAGGTGAGGTCTCTATTGTGAATAGCCCTTGAGTCTTTTAAATAGCCTTTGAGACGTGCTTAAGGTTACCTAACTCGATTAGGATTGAAACAATCAGTTTGAGCACAATTAGAATAGCAGTTTCTAATTTTCCCAGACTCTCTGCACCTCTTCCGCTCGAGCGGACACTTCATCCGCTCGAGCGGATGAGGTTGTTTTTCAGCAAATTTACAACTCTGTCAGGCGACTGGGCTCTCTGTCTTGCGTTCGCTCGAGCGAAGCTTGGACTGCTCGAGCGGACTCCATTCTGGATGATCCGGAAATTCAGCACTCTTTTCTTCTTCTAATTCTTTCAGACTTTCTTTATAGAGTCCTTCCCATCTTCTATCTTCAGAGTCCTTTTCTAAATAAAAGATACAACTCAAAGACCCAGAGTTTTGTCCAACCCATGACTTTAACCAACACTCAAAATCCTAACAGAGAAGGTGGTGATTTAAACTATGAGGGGGATCTTTGTTTATTATGAATATGGGGATGAGCTTTATGTCTCATGATGAGGATGACAACCGAACTGATCAGTTGAACCAGTTGAGGACAAAGGAGGTGATGGTTTAGATACTGAGAGGGCTTATCGTTAAATTCAAATGCAAGTTGGTGATCAACTATCTAACTATGAACCACAGTTTGATTATGAAAGTTTCGAAAGTTCATCCAATGAGAGAGAGAAGCTTTTATAATTTGAAAGACGATCTTAGGTTGGAAGAAATAGAGTCAAAATTATGTGTCGGCATGAAGTTCGCAAGCGTACAACAATCTCGAAAGTGCCTAACGCATTATGCGGTGAATAATTCTTTTGATTTAAAATACATTTGCAATGAGAGTAAGAGAGTGACTGCAAAGTGTGTTGATCCAAACTATAAATGGCACATTCATGCATCTAGATTACAAGATGACATTACCTTTATGATTAACACGTATTCCTCTAAACACTGTTGCCTTGGTAATAACAAGGCAATCACATGGTTAGTGCAAAATGGGTAGCGGAGTCACCTTACCATATATGCTTGTTTAATTTGGCTAGGAAAAGAGATTTTTCATTGAATATAGTTCAAGGATCATATGAAGATTCATACAACCAGGGTTTTAAAAAGCAGGCGCAAGGCGCATCAAGGTCGAGCAATTGCTCCTCAGTTGACTCCAGTCGAGGCGAGTTGAAACAGGTGACGGAAAACCCCCTGAGGCGCGCGCCTCAGGCCCAAGCTCAAGGTGTGCGCCTCAAGCCCAGGCTCAAGGCGCGCCCCTCTTGCGCCTGATTGTCTGGGCCAGTCTTTAAATTAAAAAAGAAAGAAATGTAAGGGGCTTATTGAACCTTTTCTAATATAAATAAACAGCACTGCCCTAGCTGCTTCCAGTATCATCATCCAACGAAAAAAAAAGGGGGAAAGGAGAAAGGAGAAAAAAAGAGCAGCAGCCTCTGCAGCGATCATCGTCCAGCATCCTCTGCAGCGATCGTCATCCACCTCCAGGCTTTAAATTAAACAAGAAAGAAATGGACGGGGCTAAATGAAAATTTTCTAACAAAAATAAAAAAGGCCAGAAACCCTAGCTTCTTTTCTAATATCATCCGACGAAAAAAAAAGGGGGGGAAAGGAGAAAAAAAGAAGCAGCAGTAGTGACTCACCTTGCGATGAAGAAGAAGAGGAGCAGGAGCAGACATCGACCCATCGTCTCCATCTCTTGCATGCAATCAAGCCGTCATCTTCATCTCAGCCTACCATCAAGCAGCGAGTGCCCATTCCAGCGAGTAGCAACGACGACCATTCCAACGACTCCCAGCGACCATTCTAGCGACTTGCAGTGAGCCAACGAGGAGCGGAGCAGAGGCAAGCGCACGGCCGAAATAGGTATGTATGGTTTTTTTTTTCTTCCTCTATCGTTCATTCTCGTTCGTCTCCCTCTTTTCTTTTTTTCTTTCTTTTTCATCTTTTGGTGGGGCTCATGAAATCGGTGGGGCACAAATCATGTGAGAAATGCTAATGCCATCACCGATTTGACCATCCATCAGTGGGGCCCATGCTAAAATTTTGGGATGACCTGGTCTGGCTAATCTGGGGCGTCCGGGGCTTTTTTTTTTATTTTTTCAAACCCATCAGCAAACCGGTGGGGCACAAATCATGTGGGAATTGTTTATTCCATCACCGTTTTGACTATCCATTAGTGGGGCCTATGCTGAAATTTTGGAATGACCTGCACTGGCTGGTCTGGGGCTTTTTTTTTCAAACACATCATCAAATCGGTGGGGCAAGAATCATCTGATAATTGCTTATGCCATCACCGACTTAACGATCCATCAGTGGGGCCCACGCTGAAATTTTGGGATGACCTAGTCTAGCTGGTCTGTGGGCTTTTTTTAAAACACATCATCAGGTTATCACCAATTTCTCATCAGTAGGTGTGGGGGCAGCCATTGATATTTTTATTGTTTTGTGTGGAGCTTTGTTTTTTTTTTTTTTAAACAGTTATCAATTGGCAAACCATCACCAATTTTTCTCATCCATCAGTGGGGGTGGGGCCTTATTTTGGTTTTGATGTGGATTGTTTAGCTGTAGTTTTTTTTTTTCAGCTATTGCTGCATTCTATTTGCTGTTAGTGCCGGCATGTTGTTGTAAAGGTCCATATCTCCTTATGCTGCTGTACATCTTTTTCTACATTCTTTTGCTGCTATCTATTTTTTCTGCATTGTTTTAATTTGTGAATTATCTATCTATACCAAAAAATATATATTTTTTATCTACAATGTGTGCCTCGCTTCAATGAAGCCCGCGCCTTGCCTCGCGCCTTAGCGTCTAGGCCCCAAGAGACCTTAGCGCCTTGATGTGCCTCGCGCTTTTAAAAACACCGCATACAACTTGATTCCAACATTATGAATGAAATAAAAATAGTAACCCTGGTAGTATTGCAGAGTATAAATGTGAAGAAGATCACTCGGTTATGCATCTATTTATTTCTTCTGCTGCAAGTAAGACTGGCTTCATACAAGGTTGTCGTTCATTTGTTGGTATGGATGGTTGTCATTTAAAAGATAAATTTAACGGGGTATTGTTGTCTGCAATTGCCTTAGATGGTAACAGCGGTATTTTTAGTTTGGCATTCGCTGTTGCTGAAGCTGAAACGAAAGAAAGTTAACCATGGTTTTGTAATGCTTTGGAATATGTATTGGGAAGATCAGTGGTTGCTTTCCTGTCAGATAGGCAAAAGGGTTTGGTTGATGCAGTTGAGAGAGTATTTCCATACTCTCCTCACCATTTTTTTGTACGACATATGTATAAGAACTTCCAAAAGAAACACCTTGGTAGAATCTTAAAAATTCATTTTTGGGAAGTAGATAGAGCGTACGCAAAGCATGGCTTTACTAAGGCAATGGAAGAAATTAAAACTCTATCTCTTGAAGCTCGCCAATAGGCTGATGCAGCAGTGATTCCACAATATTGGTCACGTGCATATTTTTACAATAACATCAATTGTGACATGATAACTTACAACTTTACAAAGTCATGAAATAATTTTGTTGAGGATGCGCGATATCTGCCAATTTGTGACATGGTTGATGCCATTCGGATTGAGTTGATGATTAAACTCCAAGTTGACAACAACCATTGTGCCCCATGCTAGGTTAGATTTGATGAAGACAGTTGAAAAGGCACGTGATTGTAGAGTTCAACATGCTGGGGAATTTGAATACGAAGTGGATGTGGATAAGGATTAAGGAGAGATATAAGGTGCTTATGGATAAGAGGACTTGCCAATGTGGTCGATGGTAGCTATGTGGAATGCCCTGTAAGCATGTCGTTCCAGCAATAATGAAGAGGAGAGAAGATCATGAAGCATACTGTGACAATTGTTATAGTGTTGAGAAGTATAGAGTTGCCTATGATGGTATCATGATATCATCCATGCAATGTCTCACAAAGAGACCTGGACAAGACCACCGGATGCTTTTTATATCCACCCACCTTATAATAGACATCCACCTAGGTGTCCGAGGAAAGAAAGAATAAAAGATCGCAATGAAGATAACCCCTCTCTAAAACGTGCTAAGAACTCATCGCAGACAACAAAGTGCTCCTTGTGTGGGATACTTGGTCATAATAGAAAAACTTACAAAAATCCCTTCAGAGGAGAAAGACCTCAAGCGAAGAAGTTGACACAAGGTGCGAAAGAGGAAAGGGACGGGTTCAAGCTCAACATGTTTGATTGGTATGTTTTAAATATTTCTCTTAGTTTATAAATCATTATTACATCTTTTTTAATCTTAGATGCATGCACATGGTTGTGTTCTAAACTATTGTTCATTCTCACACTCTAATATAGGTTCTTAATGGTCAACATTATTTTTGTAAATTATTCAGCAAATGCACTTTTATGGTGATGTTAAGCCGGGCATGTCTATTGGGTATGTTTTTAATATTTCTTATAGGTTCTAGGATAAATTAGCGAATGGTCCTTAACTTTGTCATTTGAAGCTCTAGTCCACGAGAGTTCGTTTAATGCATGTAGTCCACGCTAGCTATACATATTTCAGTCATAGGTCCCTAAATACGCCAGATCACATATTGTCATGACTAATTTGCCCCTGTAACGGCCTCAATATGTCATGCATAACCGTCTGAACATGTCACGGAATTTAAGCTCATAAGAACGATCATTTATGATTGATTTGCCCTGTAATTTCTTGTATGTCAAGTTTTAAATTTCAAATGGTAATGACGATTGATAGTGATATGTGTAGAAAATCTCCTTTATAAAAGAAATTCATGTGCACTCGCTCTAGGCGTGAGGGACAGATTATGCGACCTTCGATTTTTCAAAGTAGACTTTTGTGAAGGACAGATTTGGCGACCTTTCTTGTTTAATATTGCATCTGAAATCCGGATCAAAGAAATAAGGTTCAGATCAACTTGAATCAAAGAATTAGGGTTCAGATGATTTAGATTTCGATCTATATCCCACAATCTCCTTTCTTCTCATTTTTTCAATTTCTCTAAGTTTTATACAAATTTATCTGAGTTTTGCACAAATTTACTTGAGTACATGGACAAATTTATCTGATTTCTGGAACAATATATCTGAGCTTTGCACAATTTTATCTGAGTTTGTACAAATTTATCTGAGTTCTGGAACAACTTATCTGAATTTGTGATAGACAGATAGATAGGGTTCCAACACGATGAAGGTTCACAAATGAGAAAACATTCAACTTACTTGTCTTGGAGTGAGCGAATCTTAACAGTTTGTATGAGGAGATACCTAGACTGGTCTAGATTATGTATTTGCTAAGTTTTGAAATAAAAGAAATCACTTCTGCAATCACCAACTCAACGATGAAATAGTATCAAAGAAATCACTTCTGCAATCACCAACTCGACGATGAAATAGTATCTTTGAAAAGTTACGAATGCTCGATGTAATCTGCTTCCCTGATTAACTTTCCCGCATTTGCATTCAATCGAAGTTCGAAACTACTTTTTTCGCTTTCGTTCCTTTTTTGGCAAGCTTTTGTGATTTTAGCCATTGCATTTTTTGAATAAAACGATAAGAGGTGGAAAGGGCATTATTGACTTTTCAAGTTTATGAAACGGTGGGAGGGACCTTTAAACGTATGAGATTAAATTGTGAACCGTTTGTAATAAAAACCAAAGTTGAGGGACGTCCGGCCAAATGCCCCTTGTTTATAAGTATTTATCACATATTTTTATCATTTTTGTTACATTACACGTGGTTGAGTTCTAAAGTATTGTTATTTCCATGCTCTAGTGTAGGTTCTTAATGGACAACCTTCTGTTTCTTCTTTATGATTGTCATAAAAGAAGAGTTTTTTATGATGGCTTCGTTATTTTTGAAAAGTGGTTCAACATATGCTATTTATGGTGATGTTTGGAATGTGGAGGATAGTCGCTTTTTTATATAGCATATGACAGATATTAGCGGATCTTCTTTATTATTATTGCTTTCTATTGTGAAAGTATGCACTAATATCAATAGTGTTTTTTTTTTGGGGTATAAACTCATGTTATCTATATTTTGCATAAACCTTTATAATGAGAATTCTACAAATTTCTATATTCATCTCCATTTTGACTTAGTAAAAGATGAGTCGATAAATTTATTCATTATGTGGCCATGAATATTTGTGTGATTATTAACAATTTTTTCAACATTTTATGACAAGAAGCAATATTGAAAATTCTTATTGGCAATGTAAATTTTTTTATCAAAGGAATTTGTAGAGGACTTTAATTACAATATGTGACAACATTTTGTATCAGGATAATGCATCGATGGCATATGACACAAATCAGAATTGATACCCCAGAACATCATCGAGTCTGGATCACCTATCGCAGATGTTATACCTCCACCGTGAGTGGACCAATAATGGTCCGCCACGTCATCCAAAAATTTAGTGATTTTCTTTCATCTAATTTAAAATTTTTTAAACTTCATGAAAATCACCAAAGTTTTTGGATGACGTTGCGAACCATTATTAGTCCAGTTACGGTGAAGTTATAACAACTGCGATACGTGATACGGACTCCTCAAACATCCTAGTCGACTTGGACCCCATACAGTTCAAGGCCATCACCCAGAGATGACAATAGTCATGCAGAGTTGGACATACACAAAGACCAACAGGGAAGGCGTCCCAGCGTGCTGGACATTGGATAGCTCAGTGGTACCCAATGCATTAAAGAATCATTCAGAAAGAGTTCTTCAAGTCACATACATTACTGAGTTCATATTAGTAATACCCATGCACCATCTCCGGCCCAGTTCAGGGACAAAATTATGATTCAATTTAAACATAGACTTCATCTAGCTCCCATCAGTAACTTCTCACCAACCCGTCCCCCTTGAACCCCATGGGCCCACAACTGTTGTGCAGTCCCCTATTGGGATTCTGCTATTTCAAACTACCTAATTCCCATTATGGATCATCTTCCACCACCTGGTGGTGATAGTAGTATTTGGTGGCATCAAAATTGACATAGAGAATGGGTGATAATCCTTGGCTCATACATCATTCAACACCATATAAGTGAGAAGCATTGTAAGGATTCCTGAGTAATCTATGTTACAAACAGAGAAACCGACGGACAAACAAAATAGAAGAGAATAGGCATATATATATATATATATATATATATATTTGCTATCTGAGGGTTCCCAACCATTTTGGGCTAGACTAATCTATTACGGCCCAGAGGGAAGCCGGGTAAACTCCCCTGTAGCCCCAGTGTGGTAGTGCAGTTTCGAACATTCAACCTCCGGGTGTAAACCGTGATCCTAGGCCAACTAAGCAACCCCTTGGGGTTAAAAATTTGGATCATTTCTTGATTTGTGCGTGCCATCCTTGCACAGGGGCCATGATAATCCTCTTTGTATCGTTCCAATTTTATCAGATGTCTCCGAAGAGACGAATAGACATATTATACACATTACACATGTTGGGCATTTTACTGTAAGTAAATTCTGAACTTCAAGGGTATCCTAACTTTCATTCAGCCAATTTTTTTAGTCTTTCCATGTCAAAAATTCAAACCAACAAACAAATCTAAAAAAAAAAAACTCCATCCATATCTCTTCATTGGAAACAAATAGCTAAGTAAAGGTTCTCAGCCTCCTTGGATTGTTACCAAATAAATAAATGGCTCCCCGCTCCCGTGGATGGTTAAAAAAAAAAAAAAAAAAAGGGATCCCAGCCCCCTTGGATGGTTAAAAAAAGGGGTCCTAGCGCCCTTGAATGGTTTAAAAAAACAAAAAAAAACAAAGGTCTCATTCACCTTGGATGAATATAAACAAGAGGATTTAACTGGAAAAAAACACTTAATGCACACGTGTGTCGCGATCAAACACTTTAGATAGTGGTGCACCAATTAGAGCAATTGGGCCGAATTTTCTTTTTTTTTTCTTTTTACCTATTGGGTACATCGTCGGCGCCGATCTTATTTACATGCATAAAATCGGTGCCGACCCTGTCCACGAACCCTATTAGGGCTCGAAACCCTGTTTCTTCTCATTCTTTTCTTTTCTCTTCCAGTATACCGCCGAGACCGACCTTGGACGAGTGCTCTTGCGTGGTAGCTACCATTTCCACTTGCACCAGGCTTTAAACTTCCTCCTCAACCGAATCTCTTTGCTCCTGATCTGTTTTTCCATCTTTTGTTTTTCTCCATCTTGACTGCAGAGGTATCTATCTCCTTTCATTTTTGAATCTTTCTCTAGGTTTTTGTATTTTCCTTCCTTTTGGTTCTCCCATCATCCCGCATTCGATATTGAAGTGCATGGTACATGAGCTTCAACGTTGTTGTGGGATTTGTAGATTGTCCGTATGAATGGAATATGGTTTGTAGGATTCCGAATTTGGGGTTTTCTAAGTTAAGAAGGACGATGGCTCCGAAGCAGTTACTGTCTTTGGCAGTTAAAATGAATTTATTCTCTTTGCTCATTTTCTTGTTTTGTGAAATGGATTGAGTTGATTTTGGTCCCAAAGTTTTAAGATAACAGATTCATTATGTTTTTTGGTGTTCAGTTGGATCTGTAATTAAATTAGGATTATGGTTTCATTTTATTTGATATGTCTTTTTGTCTGTTGCCAAAATCTGTCTCATTGATGCAGTCCAAATGCATGAGATCCATGTGAAAAACATGTCTTAGTCAAGTGACCCAAAACTAGGCCATTTTCGTGTTAAAAAAATGGTCACTAGTTTTTTTATGAAACCACATTTTAGTTGAACCAGGTCTGAAACTGTTATCAAGGAACCACCATGGGATCAATAATGAAACTTTTTTTAATCGAACTATTTATCAAAGGAATGGTTCATATACAAAGATGAAGGTTATAAAATAAAATTGTTAGGAAAATTTAACTAGATTGACATTGGTCTCATACTTTACTAGCAAAGAGAAATCCGTGCCGAGCACGGGCAAGCAACCAACTAAATTTGTAATACGGAAATTGTAAAGAGAGTAAAAATTGGAGATGCACCAATTTTTTAGTGAATATTTTTTTATACAATGCAGTTAATAAGTAAAATGAACAATATTAACAAATGTAGTTGGTTGCAAATAACTGATAATACATCATATACTTCCTTGCAAAATCAACAATTTACGCTTCATGAACTTTAACTACTGTGATGTTAGACAAAGCTGTTTATCTCTTACTTCAAGATTTTTTTATGTATGCTTGCCTTCATTACATTCAATTCTATCATGCCTAATGTTGATCTTCACAAATGTCTAAAGAGAATACAAGCAATGACGAATTGCCTCGCAACGAGGTTAGTATCTTAAATGCACAATCAGCCCGACTTTTGTGCGAGCAAGAGCATCACAATAATACCGCTATCAAACTGCGGTTTGGTATATACTCTATTCCGCACAACCACTAATCAATTGAACTTTCTTTCGATCTATGACTAACGTTATCAACTGTATTTTTGTAGGAGTTGTTATGTTTGAGTGCTTCATCTTAACCTCCCTCCACTCCTGGTCTTGCCGCCTGACTTGCAGCAACCTCCCCCTACATTTGTTGTGTTATATGTGTTCTTGGATATTAATCCTAATGTGACATGTAATTGAAGTGGTTATGTTGTAGATGTTGTCAACTTGTAACTTTAAACTTAGGAGATGTGCATGCAATTTAAGTAAATATATATGGGATGTTGATGGATTGATTGAATGTCAATTGGATGCATGAAATGCTTTTGTTTGTATTTAAATTCATAAATATTGTATTTGAAGCACATATGGGGCTTTTGATGTAAATGTAGTAGTCCCCTTAGGATTTTTTTTTCCCGAATTTATTTAGAATCATCACCGACACTATATCACTTATTTTAGACTGTTAGGGTCATCACCAACACTATATCACTTATTTTAGACTGTTAGGGTCATGACCGACACTGACTTATAATTTTTTTTTCCAGAGAATGCCTGGAAAAAGTTACAATTTTTGGTCAAAAAAACAGGAAACTTGCGTTGATGATGACCTTATTTTACACTACTAAGGTCATCACCGACCCAGACTTAGAATTTTTTCCGGAAAATGCCTACAAAAGTTATAACTTTTGGTCAAAAAGATAAAAAGACTGCGTCGGTGATGACCTTATCTTACACTGCTAGGGTCATCATTGACATTAACTTAGAATTTTTTTCTCGAGGATGCCTAGAAAAGTTACAACTTTTAGTATAAATAAGGTCGGCACCGACGATGTGCCAAATAGGTAAAAAAAATAAAAGTTCGGCCCAATTGCTCTAATTGGTGCACACCATCTAAAGTGTTTGATCGCATCACACGTGCGCATTAAGTGCTTTTTTCGGTTAAATCCTCTATAAACAAAAAGGAAAAAGAAAAATGGGTCCCAAACCCCTCGGATGGTTAGAAACAAAAAAGAAAAAGAAAAGGACAAATGGATCATATCCTCCCTTGGATGGTTAAAAAAGGGCCCCAGCCACTTCAAGGGTTAAAACCAAAATAATAAAATGGGTCCCAGCCCCTTAGATGGTTTAAAAAAAAAAAAAAAAAAAAAAAAAACATGAGGGCTAAACACATGGGAAGATAAATATAAGAAATGAGAGCATAAACGTTCGTTACCTTTTCTTTAGCTAAACTGTCAGTCAAGGCACCTATATGTAAAAGAAACAAATACAGGAGTGTATTTGAGGTTTTCTGAAAACATGGGCACCTTTTTTGTAAAAAACTCATTATTTCGGAGCGACTATTTGCACATCCCTTTTTGCTCGGTGCACATCCATTCATGGGGCCCCTCTAGCACCTTCCCAAAATACCCTTGTCCTTTCCCTCTCTCCCCGCTCAGCGCACACCCCGGTCCCACCTTCGCCCACCCTCTCCCTCCCTCCCTCTCTTTGTCTCCCTCTCCTTCTCCGGTCTCTCTCCCTCCTCTTCCTTCTCTTGTCTCTCTCCTTATCCCTCCTGTCTCCCGCTTCTTTTCCCTGCTCGCCGGCCAACTTCGCCCAATGCCCACCTCCGCCCTCTCCCCTCTCTCTCTCTCTCTCTCTCTCTCTCGTCCCTCTTGTCCCTCTTGTTAGGGATTTTGTATTTTTTCAATTTAATGGATGAATTTATTTTAATCATCATTTGAATTTTCACATATGCATTGATTTTGAAATACTTAAAATCTTGTCTTTTCTCATGCATGTTTTTAAAACTTTCAAATCATATGTTTCATGCATGTTTTGATTTTAAACATTGGATGCATTTATTTTGACAAAGAAGGTTTTATGAATCAAGCAAGCCAATGGTTTTAAAACTTTCTAATCATCTTAGGATTTTTATATTTCATGTTTTTAAACCTCTTAGTTTGATTTAAATCATGATTCTAAGCTTGATAATGGCCCAAAGACCCCACATGAAAATCACTTTGAAATTAGCAAAAAATGGGATTTTGATCCCTGGGCCCGGGTCGACCGGCAGTGAGCTCGGTCAACCGAGCCCACTGCGGGTCAACTGGGGATATGACCGTTGAGCTTTCTCAAACGGTCATTTTTCTAACCGTTGAAGGGCAGGTTGACTGAGCATTGTATGGGGTCGACTGGGGACACACAGAAAGTCACTTTTTTACTATAAATATGAGTTCATTCCTTGAAAAAATTGGAGGAACAATAAGGAACTTCTAAGCCTTCTTTGAGGTGTTTGGAGGCAAAAGAAAGGGGAATGAACTAAGAGAGACCAAGTGGTCATTTGTAAAGTTAAGGCTTGGATCAATGAAGTTAAATCTCTAAGTAAGCTTTACTTTTCTAAATCATATAGTTATATGCTTTGTTTAAATTATTGATAAATGATTTTTAGCATGATAACTGTGATCTGTTTAATCCATTACTTCATTTAATCTTTGATCTAAGTTGGATTGGATTCTTCACCTTGATTCAAACCAAGTTTGTTTTAAAGTTTTATTAATCATGCTTTGCCAAAATATTTGATTTCTTTTAGAGCATGTTTTATTTACTTGGTTGAATCATCATTGTTGTTTTCAATCTCTTTAGAACCTTAGTTAAACTATTTTGTTTTTTAAAACAACATAGCAAATGCATCACATGTTTAGAATTAAATAGTTTCATACAACTTGTGAGCTTTTGATTTTCATATCATCAACAAGTTTGTATTTATACATGTGATTTGCATTTCACTTCAATCTAATCTTTTATTGTGCCTTAAACTCTTAAATGCCTCAAGCATAATATTGATTGAGCTTACTTTTTAAACTTGATTGAAGTTTTCACACACACACATCATGAGCTACATCTTGTCATTTATATAGTGTTTGTGTGAGTTAGATTTTCAATTTCATATGCGCCTAATTTAGAGGCTTTGTATTTGAGCTTAAATTGTATCTCTTCAATGTTTGTGTAGACACTACTTTTAAGAGAAAATCTTTAAACTTGTAAGGTTATTGCTTAAGCCTAAGAAAAGCATTGTGTAAAGGTTATTGCTTAGCCTAAGAAAAGCATTGTGTAAAGGTTATTGCTTAGTCTAAAAAAAGCAGTGTTGTAAAGGTTATTGGCTTAGCCCTAGAAAGCACATTGTTAGATGTTATTACTTTCTGAAACCTTCTCATATTGCTAAATGTTATCCATTTAAAAAAAAAATGCGAAATGTAATAACATTCTTCTTTTGTTTTTAAGGCAAGTCTTAAATCTTGCAATCGACAGTCCAATAGTTTCTGAAATCATTGATTGGGATTTGTCTAGGGAATGAATACTTGTTGCCTAATCAGAGATTGCTATTTTACAAGTTAATGAGACAATGCATGTGAATTTTAAAAAAACACTAAGATTAATATTTATTGCCGTGGATGATGGCTTATCTTGATCAATGTAATCTTCCCTCTTTCTGGAAGGCTAAGCTACTACTGTTGGCACTATAGTGCATGTAACTTATAACTTAAGGCGTGGACAAAGATGGTCTGAGCCTTTCGAGGTTTATTGTAGCAGTTCTGCATTGGTGTATGCATTTGGTGTGATTCGCCTTCCTTTCACATCTCTAATGTAATTTTTTCTTCTTTTCCTTAGAGCGGCTTGTCTCTGAGCTCTGAAGGAATCCTAGGCCCTCTTTCATCAGATTTGCCTGCGGATGGTTTAGATTTAAGTGATGTGCCCCCAGCAGAAGACTCGTAACTGCAAAATACTATCCAGGTAGATTAGATTACTTGTCACAATTATTGCTGTTTATGTTGTAATCATGTACTCTTGTATGTAACAGAACACACTGATGGTGATCCATCATTTTAGTTACAGTTTTTCTATCATGTGTCCTTGAAGATAGGTCATTTGAAATTTAAGCTGTGATGCATTCTTTCTTCTTCTTCTTCTTATTTTGCTGGAAGATGCATTCTATCTTCATCAGGGGAATGAGGAAGTTAAAATGAAGATAGAGAGGCGCCAGCATCCTTTAATTAGCGTAGGGTGTCTCCTGAAGAAATCCTTTCTTGCCCGATTTGATCTCTGACCTGTCTCTGCTTGCCTTGTGCTATTTTTTTCCCCATCCTAGGACTCTTGTTGATTTGCCGTGTTTGTGGGACGTCGGACAATGCCTTAATGATGGTGGGATTTGGTTCCCTTACTATGAGGGATTTTCTATATCCGGCTTTAATGTAGAGGGGCTCCGCTTTGTAGAAGGTAGAGATTGAAAATCCCACTTGCCTTGTGTGGGGGCTACCACATGGAAAGAAAAGGTGTATCTGTGGTTCATCTGGTGCTGTGGACCAGCCAAGCTAGCTGATAATGAAGCACAGTGATTCTCTCTCTCTCTCTCTCTCTCTCTCTCTCTCAGCGTGTGGCAAGCCTTCTTTGATAATCCCAACTATACACTTGGTTAGCCATCCAGTAGAAATCTCGCTTGGTGGACAATTCAGTAGAAATTTCATCGGATGCAAACGGTAAAAATAAGCTGGTTATCACTAACCTTTATCATATGGCACGGACCCTCCAAGAATGGATATAACGTGGCTTGACCGATCCATCTGAATGAATATAAGAGATTAGGTTGATTGCTAGATGACTTGGGCACGTCAATACCCTAAAATAAAATAAAGGGAGCGATTATTTGCGCATCCCTTCTTACTCGGTGCGCATCCATTCATAGGACCCTTCTAGCACCTTCCCAAAATACCTTTGTCTCCTCCCTATCTCCTTGCTTGGTGCACACCTCGGCTCCCGCCTCCACCCGCCCTCTCCCTCCCTCTATCTCCCTCACTCCTTCCAGTCTCTCTCCTCTCCCTCCTCTCTCCTTTCTCTCTCCCTCTCCCTGCTCGCCGCCTGCCAGCGCCAGGCCGTGTCCCTCCCCCCCTCTCTCTCTCTCTCCCCTGATCGCTGTCCCTCTCCCATTTGGCCATGCAGGTGGACAAATGAGTATATTGTATATTGTTCGGCCACCATTTGTTCAGCCATGGGGTGGCCGAACAATATACTCATTTGTTCAGCCCTGCGTGGCCGAACTGGAGAGGTGAAAGTCCGGGATCCTTACCCTGGGGGGGGGGGGGGGGGGGGTTGAATAGGGTGAGTTTAAATTAGTGATCAATTTTAAATTCTTTAAAAAACTAGTCACTTGTGATGATTATCAAATAAAATGCGGAAGCTAAATAAAAACAATCACCACAAAGCATGCACCATCATACAATGATTTAAAGTGGTTCGGCCTCAATGCTTACATCAACTACCGGCTTGTGATCCAACACCCCATCGGATTTTCACTATCTATCTTTTTAAAAAGGCTAAGTAATAACATCTAGGGTTGTAAACGGGTCGGTTCCGGTCCGGGTCCAGGGTGGAACCGGAACCGGAACCGTTTTCTAAGAAGTGGAACCGGAACCGGAACCGGAATCGATAAGAATAATGGGAACCAGAACCGGAACCGGAATCGTTTGTGAGGCGGTTCCGATTCCGGTTCCGGGTCTAGACTAATACCTGTATTTTTCTTTAAAAAATTTATATTTTTTTCACATTTCAATTGGATCACGTACCTACAAACACTAATGTGACATTTTGTCTATCAATAACAGACACTTTTAACCAAAAACTCAGAAATCACATCCAAACCGGCAATGAGATATAGAAAAGTAGAAAACCATAATGTAGAAAAGTAAAAAAGTAAAAAGGGTTCTGTTCTCACATAATAAAGTTCCCTTATGTTAGTATATTTTGGATCGGGTCTCGGGTCTACGGGTCTGAGCCACTGTGGATCCGGAACCGGAACCGTTTAGGTATCGGTTCCAAAAAAAGGATCCGGAACCGGAACCATTTTCTTATCGGGACCAAAATAAGGACCCAGACCCGGATTCTAACGGGTCGGAACCTTCGGGTAATCGGAGAATCGAGTACCCATTTACAACCC